>RJWT010000387.1:0-70351 GCA_004365215.1 Cuniculus paca
AAAGGGCTGGAGATACAGCTCAGAGCAAATACCCTGGGTTCAGGCCCCAGTAACCTAACCTCAAAAAAAAAAGTAATAAAAGTAAGAAATATCAAATATGCATTGAAGAAAACCCCAGGTAACTAAAACTGAGTGAGAACAACGAAGAGTGTCCAGTAAAACACATTTTCATTAAAAAGAATAAATCTCAGAGACAGCAGAGGCTGCATTTTCAACTTTCCTTTGGTTTTCCCGAGTCAATTTAAGAAAAGAAGCAGGATACTTCTCAAGTCACACAAGGCTCATTTCCTAATTCACAGCCCGATGGAGAGCTTATGGTCCATTGCAAACCTGTGCTCTTTCTCACTACAGACCCGCGATTTAGCAGCTCTGCTGATTTGTAAAAAATGCATTTCAGGTTGTAACAAGGCAAAAATGACTTAACCTGAGAGTAATGCTTACAGCAAATTTCATAATATCTGCCACGTCATTTTTAAACAATACCTTCTGTTTCCCCAGAACTCAAACACAGCTTTATTTTTAAAAGTTAAGTTTCATAGGCCTTTCTTCAGCTACATGGGATATTCACTCCTGGCAATAAAAAGCTTCTACTAAGGCAAAAAGATGTTCCCAATGTTTTGGCATTTCTACTCCATCAGCTCATGCTCAAAATCAGTTTGCCCCACAAGAATATAGATTATTCTGTAAATTGTCATCTTAACAACCAAAATGCATTTCTGCAAGAAGTCTGACAGATTAATTTAAAATGGACCAAATAATGTGTGTGTAGGGTGGTTACTGGTCATCAAGACAGAGTACATATATCAGGGAGAGAAAAGGGATACATGCATTCTCCCTGTACATCCCTGGAGGATATTTCGTGAGAATAAAATCCTAAAGCTGAATATAGAAATTATGAAGAGACTTGTACTGATGTGAGCATGTTTTTCATCTATCTGTTATGGCTTGTATCTAGATGTCCCCTCGAAGTCTCATGCACTCATAGGTGGGGCTTTTCAGTGCTGGGTGAATCTAGGTGTGTGATGCTGGGATTAAGGATGTGTGGTATTAAATTAGTCCACTGACTGGTTCAGCACTGGGTGTGGATGTGAAGATCCATGCTTGGTGTGGGTGGCACCACCCAAAAGGCTTTAGTCTGGACAGGATAAAAGGGAAAGGAAGGCTGCTGCCACTGCCTTCTGCCTGCTCTGGCATGGACTTCTCCCCTGAGATGTCCCTCTGTCATTCTACCTTACCTTGGAGCCAGCCGACTATGGAATCAAACCTCTACAAAATAAACCTTTCCTCCTTTAACTTGTGGGTGGTGGGGATTTTATCCTAGCAATGAGGAAGAAATGAAGACACTGAGATTTATTACATAGGTATCAGGTTTTTGAAGAGATACAAAAATAAAAAAGATTTGTCCCCACTTTCAAAGCACAGTCGTCACTCTGCAAACATGGAGATTGGGCACAAGACCCTCTGTAGATGCAGAACTTCAAGGACATGCAAGTTCCTCATGCATAATGGTGCAGTATTTACATTCAACCCATGCACATACTCCTGTAGCCTTTAAATAATCACTAATGCCTTATAATACCTAATACCATGTAAATGCTGTAGAAAAAAAGTTGTTTTATTGTATTGTTCAGGGAATAAGAACAAGAATAGTCTATAGATATTTAGTAAAGATGTGGTTTTTCTTTTTCCAAATACTTTTGTTCTGTGATGAGTGAAACTATGGATGGAAGACTTGTGCACACAGATACAGAGAGCCAAATGTAAATCGAGCTGTAGATGACTATAAATAGTGTAGTAAAGATATATATTAGGAACTTGTTAGCTTTTAGTTGGATGTACTTTTGGTGGATAGGTTTTTCAGTGTTTTTGTGGCAATCTCATGATATTCTTCCTTGACTTAAGTCCAGAATGTGTGGAGATTTGAAATTGTCTCAAACTTACTTTTAAACTCGAAAGTAAAATTAAAACTAAAAAAAAAAAAAGTAACTAAGGAAAGGATCCTTCAGACCAATGCCATTTAAGGGACAGGCAATAGAGCAGAATAAACCATTGAAATATTGATAAAGTTACTGTTACTAGGAAAGAATTACGGTTTGGAAGCAAAATACAGACTTTTTAGAAGGAAAGGATGGTCAGGAGAGTAAGGGCTACCAGATCAACCATCATGAAGGTGAAGAAGAGGTCACTGCATTTAGGAGGGAGGGTATAGAAGTGACACTGATGATATCCAACAGGAAAATGGTTAAGGTTTTCATATAAATCAACATCAAGCCTAAAATAATAGTCATTTTTAAAGAATACTTCATTAACCCACCATCAAGCATCTCGTAATCATGAATAGCGTTATAACCAGACCACAATGCAGTGTTTTTTAAAGAACAGTGGAATTATTTTTTAAATAGTCTTTTTGCTGAAGAGTAAAGATAAAGTGACTTAAATAAAACTTTAAAAATCCTCTACCTAAGGTAGCAGTCCACAACCTTTTTGGCACCAGGGACCAGTTTCCTGGAAGAAAATTTTTCCATGGATGGGGCAAGGGTAGTGGTGGTAATTGTGGTTTTGGGATGATTCACACACATGACATCTATTGTGCACTTTATGTCTATTATTATCACATCGTAATCCATAATGAAATAACTATACAACTTAGCATAATGCAGAATCAGTGGCAGCCCTGGACTTGTTTTCCTGCAAATAAATGGTTCCATCTGGGGGTGATGTGGGACACTGATACATGAACTATGTTGTTTAGGTCTAGTCTACTCCATAATCTCATTTTGGTTGCTGTCACTGCAGAAAACCATGCTGGAAAAAGGTAGGATCCTGGAAATGGAAGCTGACTTTCAGTACTTTTGTAGTGATCTCAACATATTCCATTTTGCCTTTGATCCAGAATGTAGGGAGATTTGAAGTTGTTGCAAATATACTTTTAAGGCCATCATCCTTTGCAGTCTTGAACAGCTGATCCTTTTCTAGCATGGACAAGGTTGACTTACCTGGTTTATTCATATATAGGTCATGGATACATTCCTTTACAGTTCAGAAATCTTTTGTGGTTGGGAAGTAAAACTCAAACTCTTTTAAAAGCTGATACAGCTGGCCATGCAGGGAAAATGAAGACTAGCTCAGTCTCTTTCAACATTGCTGCTAATGTTTGAAATGTGTCAAAAACCCTAATGTTCACTTATTGCCCCCATGATTTCAGTTGGCTTTGAATGGAGCCACTTTATCTGTATTCAAAACTGAACACAGCTGTCAGTCCTCCCTGAAGTGACAGATGGAGTTTGCTGAGCAGGTTGAATATGTCAATGATTAAGTATATTTTAACACATTCTGTGTCACTGAAATGTGCCACCATTGGTGAACGTTTTTCTGAAGTAAGTCTCTCGAGTGGCTCTCAAAACTCAGAAACTCTTGCCAGTGATCTACCTTTAGAAAGCCATCTCACTTCTCCATAAAAACGAGACCTGTGCTCTGCACATGCGTATAAGAGCTGTGCAAAGAGATGAGTTAAGGAAATATACTTTAATGTGGTAGATAATTTAATCACATCCTATGACATGTTAAGGTGACATTTGTAGCTAGCCAGTTTTTCTCTTATGGATGCAGTGCGTAGACTCACATTCAGAAGCAACCTTGTTGACCTAAACAGTGAAACCAGAAAGTTGTCTAGTCAAGGAAGACACTGTCTATGTATATGCTGACAAAATGACTCAGTTTTTCTGATAACTAACCATTCAGAGATTTGAATAGTTCTGCAGCTGTGGTGTTGGCTGGCAACAGAAGTGCACAGAGCATCTTCCCATGGGCATCTTCCCATAAAATGTATCGCACAAAAACAAGTGTTGTTGTCTTGTCAACATCAGTAGACTCATCAACCTAGACTGCAAACCACAGTGACTCATTGATCCCACTTGTGTCAGTATCCTTTGCTATTTCCTTAGTTCATGTAGTTATTTTGCTAGCTACAAGAGGAACATGTGCTGCTTTTTGAACTGCAGCTCTCCTAAAAGTTCACAACAAAGGTCCTTGACAGCAGGCAAGATCAACTCTTCACCAGGAGTAATGGGCTTCTTAGCTTTAGCAATCTAGCCACTAAGAATGATGCTGTCAGTGCAGATACATTTGATGAAGTGGTGGACTTCAATAATTGCTTGTGTTTTTTATGATCATGTTTTTCTTTTTAAAAACTCCAAAGGCTTGTCTTTAATGCAGGCTGCTTGGTTTCCATGAGGCAAAGTAGTTTTAAAGGTTTCATGGCTTCTTGGATAGCCAGTCACCACATGATACAATTTGAGTTTGGGGAATATTATGGTTTGTGTCTGGATGTTCCCTCAAAGCCTCATTTGGTCATGGGGGGTGGGCTTTTCAGAGGAGGCAGAATCTATAGTTTGTGACTGATTCATGGTCCAATGCTGGAATTAAGGGTGTGAGTGCTATACCTACCCTAGGGTGGGTAGCCTGCATACAATATAAGGGAGGAAAAGAGGTTGCTTACTCTCTCTCCCTTTTTTGCTCCTGTTGCTTTTGCTGTCTTCCACCACCATGAACTAATGCCCCTCTGCCATGTCATCCTGGAGCCAACTGATAGGGACTGAAACCTCTACAAATGTGAGCTAAATAAATCGTTTCCCTTTTAAGTTTTGGAGTTGGGTATTTTGTCTTAGCAATGAGGAAAGTAGCTAAGACAGAGAATATGAATCCCCCATTCAATGAACCTTAAATAGGACTCTTGGTATTTTCTCTGAATGAAGCTTTCTTTTATTGGCATTTTAGGGTCTTCTGCTATCTCATCATTATCTTTCCTTGTTTTCAAAGAAGCTCTCCAGTGATGTCTGCTTTTCACTCACTGTGTCCAGGGTTAGTTTGTGGGCTTACCAAAACTGTCACTGAGGCAAGGGCACAGTGTGTGAAAGAGGTGTGGATGGAAGTGGTAAGTAAAATAATAGGCAGGCCATACGTAGACTAAAATAAGTGCTGGGGCTTCTGATTTAAAGACTGCCACCAGATGCAGCTATACAACTGTAGTACCTCAAGTCACTTGCCACTGTGAATCCTGCCATGAGATGCAGCTTAATTGTCACTTGGATAGAGTTTTGATATAGTCTGAAAGTAACTGACTTATTATGTTCACTATGGAATCAAACCTCTCTGCTAATGTTAATCTGTATTTGGCAGCTGTTCCCCAAGGCTGGTGTCACTACCTCAGCTCCTCCTCCGATCATCAGGCATTAGATTCTCCTAAGGAGTGCACAGTTCAGATTCCTTAAATGCACAGTTCGCAGTAGCATTCGTGCTTCTGTGAGGACCTAATGCTGCTGCTGATCTGATGGGATGTGGAACTCAAGTAGTAATGTGCTTCTAGTAGGCCACAGGCCCCCCACCTGGGGGGGGTTCAACTTTAAAATAATATAATTTTTAAAGTTTTTAAATAAATCATTTAAGTTAAATATATGACAAATGTGATAAAAATGAATTTAATAGCAACTAATAGAAACTGTCTCTGGAAATAGGGGAAAGATCAGGATTAAAGCAACAACACAATTAGTAAAGCAAACAAATTACTGTCTGGAAAACAGAGAAGGTAAAAAAGAAATGTATGCTGTGTGGTGAAACTTAACACTATTTGCTTCATGCCACAGACCTTGATAGGTCACAGAAAAAAGAAAAGCTGTATTGGCAGAGAAGAGAAAAAAGCCATCAGAATTAGTATTTTCATATAAATTTAGAAGAAAATTTTTACCTATTTAGTAGCACTTTCATCTACACAACATGACTCCATGAATGCTGCTAATGTCTACATACCACCTGGTGGAATAACAGGGTTGCAAAACACTGAAGCTCATTGTATATTCCAAATCACATAAGCTGTCTGGATTAGTTATCATACACAGAAGTCATACTTTGCTGCTTCCTCTTTTGTTTTAGCCTTCTCTGCACTTGATTCAGGAAAAAAAAAAAGAAATTCTCAGCCAGTTTAAGAAATTTTATACAAAGTATTTATAGACATCTTTAAGGTAAAGTTCTGTTTTTCTTTTTGAGACAGGGTCTCGCTATGCAGTTCAGGCTGGCCTTGTGCTCACTTTGAAGCCCAGGCTGGTCTCAAACTTGCAAAGATCCTTGTTCTTATTAAAGAAAATTATAGTGCTGTTAAACCTTCAGAAAACCCATTTGGTCCTATATGCACATTTCATCCAGGAATTTCACAATGATCATTTCAGTTTTATAAAGAGAAAACGAGTGAAGATCAATCACTGTGACGTGTGCAGTTAATTCGTGCTACCCTTGGTGAACAGAAGGATGCATTTTGTTGTTTTGTTTTGTTTTGTTTTGTTTGAGACAGGGTTTTGCTGTGTAGTCCAGGCTGGCCTTGAGCTTACTATATAGCACAGGCTGGATTTGAACTCATCACAATCCTCCTGGCCTCAGCATCCTGAGTACTGGGACTATAGGCATGTGCTACCACACCTGGCCAGAATGTTTTCTTTTGCCCTGTAAATGCCATTGTTTTCTGGTGTCTCTCAACTCTGCTCATTCTTGTCTCTTTGTTCACACTTTCTTTTTTGATGGTGCTGGAGATCAAACCCACAGCTTGTGCATTCCAGGCACACACTCTACCACTTAGATGCATATCCAACCCCTCTTTTCCTTTTGAAAAAAAATTTTGATACAGATTTTCACTAAGTTGCCCAGGCCAGCCTTGAACTTCCAATTTTCTTGCCTTATCCTCCCTCCTAAGTGCTGCAATTACAGGCACACATCACCATGCCTGTCTCCCAGCCTCTCTTCACCCATTCTTGATGGGCAACATCATCTACTTTCATGACCTGGAATGTCACACAAATGGTGGTAAGTTCTAGTTTGGTAGGCTGAAATGAAGCTTTTAGATTATTCACTGCATAAGTAGCCAAATGAAGAATTTATTCAAAAGTATTCCTTGGGATTCAAAAGCATATGGATAGAAACCCTTATTATGGGTCTATTAAAATAAAAGCCCAACTGAGAACTCTCAATGGACAAAAGCAAAATTTATAAAGAGAATTATTAGAAACTCAGTGGCTTCAAGGTGGAGGTGCAAACAGCTACAGTCTCAGAGCACCGCTTCTGGAAGGCCTTCATCCACTGACCTCCTCTGCTTGCTCTCATCTGAATTTACAACTATAAAAGTTGGACTGAAGAAAGCAGCTTTTCCTCCCATCATATTTTCCTCATAAGCTTTTAATACAAGTACAATATACTACATAAAGAGCTCAGGTTATATATGTGGCTCTCAGATTTTGCCTTTTCAAAAAATGAGTATCTGCAGCTGTAACATTCACATAACAAAAAAGAAAAGAAAAAGAAAAAGAAAGTAGCAGAAGCTTCCTTATTTTCTTCTATTTCTTACTCATGCTCTTTCCACTCAAATGTAAGCACTGCCCTGCCCTCTGACACCACGAAGTAGCTTTCAAGTTTTGGAGCTTCATATAAATGAATCACCCTGTGTGGATGCTTACGGGGACTTCTCAGGAGATGCTGTGTATCACTGAGTAGTGCACAGATGGAAGTGTGCTCTGTGCCCCTAGTTGACCAGCTGTCATTAGTGTGCGGTGCTGATTTCTCTCTCCTGTGCAAATATGATGCTACAATGAACAACAAGCAATACTATGTAATGCCTAGGAAACAATAAAGCCCGGGGACTGGAAGCCTCAGCACGTCTGGTTCACAATTTCCCACTCTTGTGGCAGTAAATCTCTGACGATCCCTCTGGAGAATCGTTTCCCATGTAGCACCGAACAGATACCAGATGGCACCATGTGGCTCTGGGCTGCCACTTGGAGCAGACTTGCTGGACGTGGCCTTGGGCGATGCTCTGCTCCTTCAGGTCAATCCCTCAGAGGCCTCCCCTAGCCTGCTGGCCTCTGTGTCCAGTGTACGTGCAGCTCACAGGGCCATGCGTAGTGGCAGCTGTATTTCACACCCTGAGTCTGGAGTCCGTGACCTGTTTACAAAATGCAAACTGTACTTGCAGATGCGACCCAACACCAGGAAGCCAGCGGGGAGGGCAGCCTCCAGCACAGAGCACACAGAGCACAGACTCACAGTCTTCTTCCACTGATAAAAACACACTAAACATGTGGTCAGACCCAGCAAGTGCCCCTGACCACCACCTCACATCGGGAACTTTTCACAACAGGAGCTAATTTAGATTTATGACTGAATCTCAGCATCAAATACTTCCTTCAACCAACCCTACATGCCAAATTTTCCTTCGAAGGGGGAGTAAGTGCCATACCAGGTAACTTAGGAAACTTAATGTTGTTACTAATTAGTGATAGATATGTAAAAGTATAGACCTTATCTGAGAGCTATATATATAAAAATATACAGCTTATTAAGCTAGCCAACCTCAGAACTAGCCACTGTAGTATTCTCAGGAAAAAAACGACCTTCAGCGAAAAGCAACTAGGAAGCAATGAAGTTTCATCAGGGCCGAGAGCATCGTGCCAGAAGCACACTCCACACTTGGTTACTCTCCACTCCTCCTTGGGAGGGTTTTCTTCAGAGTCTCTCAGTGGAAATTTGAACCCACAGTTCCTTTTTCTTTCTTTTAAAAGTCCTTTCCTTCCATAAGAATCCCGGTTATTACAAGTTAATATCAAATTACTCAGGGCCCAAGAACACTGTGTCAGTCTAGGTAAATAAACACATCATTAAGGCATAATGCATGAAAACAAACCCTGCAGCTGCAAAAGACCAACTTTAAAAGAGGATAAATGCCCTGGTTCCACAAATAACTACTCTGATCAGATTCTATTCCTATCAGGCTAGGCCTGCTTAATTCTAAGAAAAAAAACAAGACTTCAGAATTAATAGGAAAAAAATGGCATAATCAGAAACAGTGGGATGTGGAGATTTTCTGACTCAGGACCAATCTATTTCAAGCTGATAGTGACTCTAACACCAGCCACCCTCTGCCTGGTCCATATGCCGAGGAGGGGACACAGTATATCTTAGTTACCAGACCTACTGTTGAGCTTTTACGTCACCTTTTAAGGAGTACCACAGTCACCCTGGATGGCGGGGTAGGAGGAAAGGATGACTGTGTCAGGAAGAAAGACACAGGAGAGGAAAGGCAAATGAAGAACAGAGACCAACCAACAATTAGGTTGGAGGGAGGAGGTACTTCCTTGGCATAGCAGGAAGTGGATATGAGAATAGGACAGTGTGGTCTGTCCATGTGTGTCCTTGCTACAAGTTGATGTCCGAGGATGGCCACACAGGCAAGGGCCACACTACCAACTCCCTCTCATCTCTGTGGAGAGTTCTCTTGCTCCACACATAGCTAACACTCTGTAGAGGGAAGGGAAGGGGTTAGTCAATGTTAGTGGTAAAGAAGGACCTTACATTAGTCTATATTCCATTAACATAACACCAACCCTGAGCTGGGTAACCCATTAAAGAAGAGGTTTCTTTAGCTCATAGTTTTGGAGGCTGAAAGTCCAAGATCAGGTGACACCTTTTGCTTCACTTCTGGGAAAGCAGGGCAGCTCCGTGGTAATGGCCTCACAATGGCAGGAGTACATATAGAAGAGGTCACTTTGAAGACAGGTTTTGATCTTTAAAGTCAATCTTCTTGGGAAAACTGACCAGTATCCCGCAAGAACTACATTGATTCTTTCCAGGGGTAGTGTACCAATGATCCAGTTGCTTCCCACCAGGTCCCATCTCTTGAAAGTTCCACCACCTCTTAGTAACACCACCCTGGGCCCCAAGCTTCTAGCATGTGGACCACGACCCTGCCTGATGGATTTAGGAAGGCCAAGGCCTGAGGGCAGCAGGTGAGACAGAAGCAGGAGCTGTAAAGAAATCAACTTCAGCTCACTCAGGTGCTTGGATCTGACCCCTCCTCCCAAACATTGCTTTTCAAATTGTTCTCAGGGTAGTCTCAGGCCAAGGTGGGAATGACAACGGAAGCACTGGGAGTACCCAGGACTGCCCACGTTTAAGAAGATCAATAGAAGAAAGGTCACTGCTGATGTAGCTCAAGAAGTCATGGTGCAGAATTTAGCTGGGCACATTGGTAATCCCAGCTACCTGGGTGGCTGAGGCACAAGGGTTGCAAGCTTGGTGCCAGACTGGACAATTTGGTGAGACTCCTCTACCTCAACACAAAATTTTTAAAAAGGGCTGAAAAAGTAGCTCGGTGACAGAGTACTTGCCTAGAAAGATGCCCTGTGTTTGATCTCCAGTAATGAAAAAACAAAACACAAAACTCTTCTGTCGCCCCAAGGAAATAAACTGAAGCATAAGGCAAAGCAGATTCTGATTCTAGAATGATGCTGGTGCTTTCCACAACCTGCCTCCTGATAGCCTGCCAACAAGCAGAGGAAGCCGGAAGACACCAGCAAGAACAGAGGGCAGGGAGACTGGGGAGCAGGATTATTCACCCGTAAATGGGTCCCTGGATATTGGGGAGCTTGGTGTGTGGGTAGCTGGCAACAGCAAATGAAATCCTAACATGGTCCTTTCCTCCAGTGCTATACAGCTGCCACCCTAAATCCCAAAGGCCTGGCAGAGTTTGCTGTCTCCCTGCCACACTGCTGTGCTGAAAAGGGGAGCAGTTTGAGTGTGGTTTGCCGAAGGCTGCTCCCTTCCAAGGGTGGATATTCATGGAAAGCAGGCACAAAAGGCCCCATTGTCATTCCAGTAACTGTGCTTTCAAGATGTCACAGCCAGTGAGGAATGCTGAGGCCAAGCTAGATGGACAGGCCTGAACAAGCCTGTTTCTCATCTTCTGGACCCCAGGAACTCCTTTTCTTCTAAAGGGACAAAACATGTGCCCACTATGGATGAAATGACTGAAAAATCAAAGTACTTCCTGTCATCATCAGTCAAATTTATTTTGTGCTGCTGGGGCTGGAACCCAGGGCCTCACGCACGCTTGCCAGGTGGTTTCCTACTCAGCTGCACGCCCAGTACTCAGCCAGATTTTAAATTGTACCCTCTAAGCTACGAGTAGCATGTCTACCAATACGATGGATTAGGCGCTTGCAGGACCAATAAGAAGGATCAAGCACTTGCAGGATCTCTCAGCGTGCTGCCCTGACTCCAGCACACAGGCCACGTCCACATCGAGGAGCATCCCCTGCAGCTCTGCAGACATTGAGGCACTGATGTTTCTCCAGTTCTACCCACAGGCACTCACAAGGAAGGGCTTTCTCTAGTCATGTGAAGAAGCTGAGAGACAGGCAAGGGACAAGCGCTTGCTGCTCTTCCCCACACTTCCGTATCCTGCTGGGAAAGCCAGATCACCTGGAAGGTCCTTGAAAAACCCATGGGAGGCCCAGCCATGAAGGTGCTTGGCTGTCAGCATGTGAGAGGAATGGATCATCATTCATTAGGGCCTATTCTCGGCCAGGTGCTTCTGAAATTGCTAACCACCCAGTGGATAAGAGACCTGTACACACATCAGCCTTAGTAATAATGACGACTTCCATAAAGAAATCGTGCAGCAGGCTCTAAGAGCACAGACAAGACATGAGGCATATCTGGAAGCAGTATTGGGCAGCGGTTCAAGAGAGGCCCTGGAGACAGCCTGAGGGCAAACCCCCGCCCTTTGTCTAGCGGTGCAGCCACGGGCAGATCCCTCAACTTCTGGTATGACGATATGACTCCACTTCTCATCTGAAGAAGGAATTGTAGTGTGGATTAACTATAAAAAGCACTGACTATGGTGTCTAGAACTTGGTTAGCTATCATCATTATCATCATCACTGTCATCACCATCACATCAGGCACAGAGGAAGTGAGGAAAACATTTCCAGATAAAATTAAAGAATACGACTCTTCATTTACAGCCATTCCATCAGTGAGCAGGCACAAGGGGCCAGTGGCTAATATTTACATTTGAAAACTCACATCACTTTAGAATAAATAATATTGGATGAGATGCTGAAAGTGCAAACAGGAACTACCTTCTCATGGTTAAGCTAGTGTCTTTGTCCAGCATGCCACATTGGTTTTAATAAATATTAACTGATGGTGATTGCTCAACCCTTAAAACAGTTAATAAACATGAAGGACCAACAATTAAATCTACTAAGTATTTGACAGACTTATGGTACAATGGAATGGTTAGTCTACAGAATTCAATGCTTTCCTGTTTCTCCTGGACTGAGTTCTATATGGGAAAGGTAGATGTGAACAGGTTATTTATTTGGAAGTACTGCCCAGCTAGGATGACCAAGGCACTGCCTTATACATTCTGACTCCTGGGAAATCTGATCCACATTGGGTTTTGTAAAAAAGAGGAGGGAGCAGTCAAGTAATCTTAATCTTTCCCAATAATGAAGATTTTATCTCTCCGAGAGCAGCTTCTCCAGTTCCACTTGGCTTGGTGCTTGCCTCTGCATCAAAGCCCTCCCTAATGTGATAATGACAGTACCATCTTGGCCACGTGGCCTCGTGGTTGCAGCACTATCCACAAACGTAGAGTCAGACTTTCACTCCACCGGCCCAGCATTCCTGCCTGAGCCCTGCAGGAAATGGAGTTGCTGCAGCTGCCAGCGTTTATTTACACACATTCTTGCCTGAAATTGAATTAATGAGCATAATTTAACTCAGGCAATGTCCTTCCTGGTGCTCCTTTCTCTTTGCCCCACTACTGGCCTGCTTTCTCCTTCATCCTGTCCTCGGTACGGGCTCAGGCATGCTGGTGGCACACTGGTGGCACACTCAGGCACACTGGTGTGTGACTCAGGGGTTCCTTGCATTTCATGTTCTAGGAATCACCTGAAAATCTGGTTAAAACGCAGGTTCTAAACTGGGAGGGGTGGTGAATGCTTGTAATCTGGGAAGCTAAAGCAGAAGGATCACAAGTTCAAACTCAGTTTGGGCAACGAGGGAGACCTTGCCCCAGAATAAAATTTAAAAGAGGGGAGGAGCTGGGAATGTAGGTCAGTGAAAGGCCCTGGGTTCTATCCTTGGTAACACACACACTCACACACACACACACGTGTATGTGTGCGAGTTGATTCTAGTCTAATAGTTCTGGGTTTGGCCCTGGGACTCAGCATTTCTAACAAGCCTTGCTGATGCCACTCATCTGTGGGCCACACTGAGTTACAGGGGTTCCTGAAGTACTCACCAAGAGGAATAAAATAAGCAATGTCCTTGATGAATGATATAAAACAAGTGGTGACTTCTGACAGATGTAATATAAGGTGCAACTGTCCCTCTCAACAGCAGCTGCAGGGAGAGTCAGGGAAGATTGGTTCCAGGAACCCCATGGACACCAAAACCAGCGGCTGCTCAAGTCCCTTAATGTCACATGGTATAGGATTTGCACAGAAGCTATGTATATGCTCTTGTACACTTTTAAACATCTTTGATGATTTATAATACCTAATGCAATATAAATAATATGTAAGTAGCTGTTACAGTGTACTGTTTAGGGAATAATGACAAGAAAAAAAGTCTGCAGATGCTCATTACAGATACAATTTTTTCCCACCAAATACTTGCAATCTGCAGTAGTTGAGTAAATCCCTGGATCCAGACAAGGAGTGAAGGGCCAAATGCATGAGGAAAGCATCTTTCTCTCCCTCCACAGGGGATGTTTTTATCTTGTCTACCTTTACTGTGTGCACACAGCTCAGCAAAGCCAAACCGTTAAATACTTTTAATCCCTAAGCGCAGTCCTACACAAATTCCAAAGCATAGGAGCTAAAGAAATCACGGAACAGGAATGCTGGGACCCTTAACTTTTACACAGAAAGCTAAAGTAACCCCACATGAGAAACTTCAGCATGGATGTGGTTAGATGCAGGAGGTCTGTTTATTGCACTGGGTGGACCGATGAGGAATTTCCTGTGTGCTATGCCGGAGCTGGAGTGCAGGGATTTTCTCTGAAGTCTGTGAGGTGAAATCAGCAGGTCTCCCGTGTATTAACACTTTGCACACCTTTGCTAGTTATTCCTGGCAAAGATCCTTCTACATTCTATCAAGTGTGGAGAAGAATTAAAAAGAGGGCAAGGGGAAAAAATTGTTTTTTTTTTTTTTAATTCTTTTTAAGACTACAAAAAGGTAAATTAATATACTTGAAAGTCCAAGTCCAATGTCTTGGATCTTGTTCTTCCTGGAAACAAACACATACAATACCTCCAGAAATAGATACCCTAACCTTGGACCTGAAACTATTTGCCTGTGTCCGCACAAACTCAATCTCTGGCTGCTTCAGTATAAAAAGGCATTCATGTTGGAGTTTGCACAGCACTGTAGACTTGGGAAAATTTTTTTGAGGAAAGATTGAATTTATCATGAAACATATTTCATCAAGAAAGCAGTAAAATGAACCTACCTTTTTACCCTAACCACAAAGACTGAAAATTCCTTCACTGGAAAAGGTGGCTGCTTCTGTCGAAAAGATTAATATATTTAATAGCTCTGGGGGCACAAAATGATAGGTGAGATAGGCTTTTCTATTTAGGGATGTATGACTTGTAACAATAAGTAGTAGCTCTTGGGGTTGGAAAAATAGCAGTTTATCGATAGCATTTCCTTACTGTATAGGTTTTTTTCCAGCAGTTTTACATGAATTGACTTAAATATGTTTTAGAAAGAGCACTACAATGCCCAAATCTTGCTGCAAAACTAAAACTCACCTCAACCTTTAGCCACCCTTTAACCCTCACTGTAAGGACTTGTAGAACAGGATGTAACTTCCTTCGGTTACAGTAATTCATTCACTCAAATTGAAATTGTTTCATTTAATATGGTACAGTGACATCATGCTAATCACCCGTTTGCTTCCCTCTGTCTCTTTTCATTGCTCATAACTTGATAGCATCCTGAGAAAATAACAATAATTACACATTGTAACGTAATGGGATATTTGACTACTTCATAGAGTTTGCCAAGAGGTACTTCTGTGTAGAGGAGCTGCTGGATTTTCCTGAAGCACAAGGAAAATTACTACTCAAATTGCTTTAGACACTGATAAATCATGGATAATTACATGTGATTAATTTTTTATTTTAGGGTTATCTGATACTTGATTGTCCATCACTATCCTTTTTTGCAGAACAGGCCATCCCATGGACAGGCCTGTGTCCCCTGGCTTTCATCTGATAAGACACCTCTTCTATACTGACTTTATCTACCTTTTTGAGTGTACCAAGTACTCTGCTTTTTACCAACCTCCAGTTCTAACTTTTCTCATATGGATGATTTCTGCTCTATGTGCATCATTGATTTTATTTTCCTTTAAACTATATTTCAATTACTTGTTGAGTTAGGCAAATTTGTCTTGGTATCAGGAGAAGCTATTCAAGAAAAACTCTCTAGAAGGCTCCTCCTAACTCTTTGCCCTTATAGAAGCCAAACTGAAAAGATTTTTTTTTCCTTTTGCTATTTGCAAGAGAATGTGATCATTACCATGATCTTTCTAAAACATGTTTGAGCCAGTTTACATAAATCTGCTGTAAAAATCACACAGAAAGCAAACAGTGGGGCATGGCAGGAGATCCGCGCTCATCCATCAGCTGCTCCTGCCCACGCTCAAAGCCCACCCTCAGCCCCATCACCAGAAGAAGTGCACGCAAAGGGCAGCAGCCCTGAGTCGCATTTTGCCCAGGTGGTCCAAGCCACTTCCCAGGTAGAACCAGTTTTCTCAGCTGGGTTTTCAGTCTTCCCATATATCACTATTGTTGCACAATAACTTTCAATGCTCTTTTCCACTGCTTATTAAGTCAAAGTCAAAGAAATGCTCTTTTCTACTGTTTATTAAGTCAAAGTTAAATCAAAATCCTTCATTACAAAATCCTTCATTACATGAATAAAACTTAGCACACTGAGGATACCCCCAAACTTGTAAAGCCAAGGTCAACAGCCAGCAGGGCATCCTGCTCTATTCTCAGCCTTTGTTTAGTACCACCACTAAAGATGTCATCCTGGGTACCATCTAAGTTTTCAAAGAGAGAGACTAGTGGAGAATGAATTTCAGTTTCAAAGGATTTTTGTGAAAATAAGTCACACAAAAGACAATATTCAGAGTTCTGACTCTGATTTTATTGAAATTCTCCTTGATGCCAAATGTTCTTTTTGTCATTTTGATAGGCCCTGTAGACCATGCACACATACAAGTTGGTGGAATAATGCTATACACACTGTGAGGCACACACAAATATTATAGCTGCATAAGTGAAAATGAATGACCTTGGGTCACTCTGGATGAGGCAGATGAAGGAGAAAGAGAGCAAGACAGTTTTAGAGTTTTAGCAAGTGTGACTGGGGAGGTGATGGCATTAGGCAGAGAGGGAACATGAGTGGAACACATCAGGGTCAGAAGAGGGAGGAGCTATGCATTAAGGGGGTGTTCAGAGTCAGTGGCCCTGGGAGGTCATTCTCTTGGATGGATGACATGCAGTTAGTCAAAATTATTTATATTCACCACTTGGTATCTCATAATGTTAGTCATTAGTTTTGAAACAAACTATACAACAAATTGCAAGTAACCCAGCATGTCTGGGGGGAATGACTGGCGATGTTGACAAGAGGGTTCATTTGGTTTATTTGGGCACCTTGCCCTGTGCCTCAGTTGTCCACCCACTGCTTAAGTGCTCCCAGGACCGCGTTGGTATGCAGCAGGGTGGGGCATCCACGGGAAGTCTGCTTTCTAAAGGGAATCACGGAAGACCCCTTTTCCTTGAATGCCAAGTGGAAACCAGAGGCTAAACTGTTAACTTTTCATTTACAATCTACTTAGCAAATCAGTATTTTCTTGGGCAGTCTTCTAAGACTGACACATGTTTCAGGTCTCCAGAGTTCTCTCGCATACAATGGAGGCTCTGTTAGGAAGTCACCAGACAGGGAGCATTTTCCCTTTGTCAGCAATTGAACATAGCAACTAATATCCTTAATGAGTCCTTAATGAGCAGAGTTACTTTCCAAGAGATGTCTGCAGGCTTGGGGGCTTATAAAATGGCTTTCAAATCCATAGCAATAGTGATTTTGGTAGTAAACAACTTGAGAGGGGTCTCTTGGAAAAAATGGGTTTGACTACAATTTTCAACCAAAACTGAAGTGTAAGCTAGTGTGGCAGTGCATCAATGTCTCTAGAGGCATTAGCTTTAAGGATTGGAGCAAGAGATGCCCTTAGTGGAACTAGAGTCAGAGGGAAGGGTGGGGAATGCCAAGGATTATGGGCATCACAAGGACAGACAACTGAGAACTAACATCAAAGAAGGCAGCGTACATATTGGAAGAATGCATGTAAACAGTGCTGGAAGAAGTGGGAAGTGAAATGACATGGAGAATTCAAATAACACAGCTGTCTTATTCAAAAGTTCAAAGTTTAGAGTTTTAAGTTTCAGAAGATCATTTCACCCTCTCTGAATTTTAAAGAATGAAAAGGTGGGCTCTGTAGACTAGGCTGGACCCAAATTACAACTTTTAGGAATAGCTCCTAATGCTGGCAGTTACATAAAGGACACTGAAGAATAAAGAATAATTACTCTCCATTTTAAAAAAGCTTTTATGGGAGGAGGCATGATCTTAAATGAAATCTGGTACAAGGTACTCTGTGACTAAGATGACCTAAGCCAAAAAGGGGCTATAAAGGACTGGACTCAAATTATTTTATGCCATGTATGAGAATACTACTTCATTAAACTTACCTCACTAAATATGAACCACTGAAAATCTTTAGGAGGAAAAAGAATTAGTTTTCCTTTTAAGAAAATGAGTAACTCCCCAAGTCTACAACTTTGTTATCTAGGATTGCTTCCTGATTTTGTTATTTCCTGTTTGAAGCAAACTACTTCAGCAATAATGAACTATTTTTCAAAATCGGGTTTGTCTCAGAGTTTGGAAGTCCCAGGTTTACACCAAAGAAAATTACTGTAATATCTTAATGTAACATACAATTGCTTTTGAATGGTGGATGAATTCTTACAAAAAAACCAGATAAACTTTTTTTTTAAGGATGTGTTTAAAACAGTTCAGCAGACAGAAGATAGTAGAAAATAACACTTGTACTTCCTCTAGTTCCTTCTGTTTCTAAAATTACTTTGCCCACATGACTCCTACAAAGGCAAAATTCAGACTTGTTATGTTACTGGTCACTTGTTTGCGTGGTCACGCGTTCTCGCTTGGTGCCGAACCCAGGACAGCTGCACAGGCAGCACTGTCCCGCACTGTGGTGCCTCAGGCCTGTTCTTCCAGGTCACACAGCCACCTGCTGTCCTGTCTCACAGGCTCTGCGGCTCCCCATCACCAGCCACTGCTTCCTTCCGCTCTTCCCTGTCCCACCCTTGCTTCTGCTCTCACAGGACACAAAATTGTATTACTTGCTGATTTTCTTTCCTTTACATAAGATAGCGTATTGGGTACAGACTTTCCTTATCTTCATTGTTTTTTCACTTCACTTGACTGTAAAATCCTGTGCCCCAATTCAACTCTCAGGGCCAGACCACTCCATCCCTAAACTGTAAGACTGTACCATTCTACAACTCATCTACTAATCAACAGTCCTCCAGGGAAGTTCATTTCTTTCATGAAAGCATCACAGATTTATCAGGCCAGCTGCAACCAGACTCTACTATGCCTGATGTTTTCTTGACCAAAACCAGCTAATGTGCTTATATTTATTCTTTCAAACATCACAATCCCTTGAACATCATAATGAAAATGCTGTCCATGATGTGTTGGTTTGGGTAGGTACATTTCTGCTAGTGCTGCCTGGTACCAACTGCTTCCCTCAGTTTTATCTCAGCACAGAATCATCAGATAATCAGATTGCACCTCAGGAATTAGGTACTTGAAAAATCCATCTTTTCATTAATATCAGCTCCAAACATTTTCCACAAAGTAATAAGATGTGACAATTAGTTCTTTCCAAGCACAAGTGTCCCATATTGTACCAGAGGTAACAATCAAGTAGTTAAAGGATAGGTTATAATTTAAGCCAGAAATGTTCTGTCATTCTTTGAGAAAAATGCCTGGTATCTGGCTTCTTGAGCACACTTCTCTGAAGAAAAATGAAAAATTACGTCAGATGTGGTGGTGCACACCCACAATCTCAGCACACTGGGTGGCTGAAGCAAGAGGAACACAAGCTGGAGTCCAGCCCAAGTGATTCAGTGACTCAGTGAGATCCTGTCTCAAAATAAAAAAATAAAAAGGCCTGATGATGTAGCTCAGGGGAAAGGCCCAGGGTTTAATCCCTAGCACTGCCCAGCTAAACTCTTTAATTTATGACTCATTTATGTACACATCCTTTTCTAGACTTCTTCCAAATGTTCACACAAGCCTATGACAGGAACAAGGTCTCAGGGGCCAGATTAATGACACTAAATTTTATTCCAAGGGTAAGAGGACACTAGGGAACACATGTATCAGATTTGTGTTTTTCAAAACTGGCTACAGAAGAGCGATATATCCAGACAGGTCAGATGCTGAAAGCAAGTCCTAAGGCCACCAAAATGGTCCAGTCAGGGACGGATGCAGCATAAGCTGAATGGATGGTATTCAAACTGGACGGAAGATGCAATTAAGAGATGTTTGGGAAGTAAAAATGACAGGGCTTGGATCATCCTAATGAGGGGAAGAAGAGTCTGGGGGTTGAGAAAGACAAAAGGATAAGGAAATTACACAATCTCAGGAGTTACATAATTCTGCTTATAAATCATAGCAGATTTACTCATAGAATAAAGTATTTGGAAGGGACAGACTTAACCTATTTCTAGTAGCATGGAATTATCATTGCTCAGCTGCTTGTAGTGTGAAACAAATGTCACCAAAGTCCCAGGTCCTGACCTGTTCCTATTACCATTTGGGGATAAAAACTTGGAATGTTTGTATTCTGGAAGAAATACTGGAAGTCAGACTTACACCTTATAAATCTTGGTTTATCAATTCTGCTTAAAACAATTAATAAGCCCGTAGATTAATAGCTGTACTGTTCTTAGATTTTACTTTTAGGGAAAGTCTTGTGGAAGAGCCAAGAGCCTTTCAATGGATGTTAACTAAAATAGAAGTCAGGCGATGTACTCCAAGCATGTGGGAGGAACTGCCACAGCAGGCTTCTCCCAGAGGCCAGTCTTATCTGAGACAGATTTCCTACCTCTTGATATCATCTGCACTAACTTTAGCTTTGGGGAGCAAACCTGCGCTTCCAAATCTCAGCTGGTCCACACCTGTGCTGTCCAACACAGCAGCCACTTGTTAGATGCAGCTTTCGAGTGCTTGAGCAGTCTGGTCAGACTTGAGGCTAGTGCTGTGTGTGTGACACACAGTACTCCAGAGACAAAAGACAAAAGAAGGATGCAAAATGGCTTCTTAGTAATGGCTTTTTATGTTGATTACAACTTCTAAGAATATTTTGGGAATGGGCTAGATAAAATATATTACCAAAACTAATTTCCTTTGTATGTTTCTGTTTTTCCAGGGGAGCCCCTAGAAAATTTAAAATTCCACACATCTCCCACTGTATCTGTTACACAGTGCTGCTCAGGACTATAGGACTCTAAGCCACTGTGAACTCCAGGCTGCCAGCAGAAAAGTGAAAGCTGCTATGTTTTCAGTCACTAATTAAAACAATTACTTTCTATTCTGCCTGTGTGTGTGTGGTGGGGTAAGCTGGGAGAGACACACTGAAGGCTAAAAAAAAGTTTAAGTCCTTTTGTACATCAGCTTGGTAGATGGGAATAGGAAAGTCTGCCTGCTGCTTTTCTACTGCGCAACAAGGGACTGCCAATTTTCCATAAGGAACATGGAAGTTCTATCTTAACAGAACCTGGAGGATTTTTACCTTTTGTGCCTGTAGCTTGAGTGATTAATTTTCCCATTAATTAGAGTACTTTTCAGAAGTAACAGAAACCCAATTTAAACAAAAGTGGAGACAGTAGTTTGTTCATGGCTATCCAAAGGTTCAGTGGTGGCTCCAGCTTCAGGCAAAGCTGGATCCAGGGGCACATGCTGAGTGCTGTCAGCTCTCAGGTGGCCTTCCTCTGGACTCAGTTCATCCTTAAACGTGGCACCCCAGCAGCTCAGGCTCATGTAACAACCCTGGCAGCAGAAGTGTTCTCGCTCCCCCCCCCAAAATTCTCAACTTGGGTCTAAGTGGCCCAGCACAGTGTACCAGGCCCATTCCTAAATGAATTGCTGCAGTCAATGAGCTATGAGGTCTGGTTGACCAGTCCTGGGCCCCAGATCCCAACCCTAGAGGTGGAGCATGATACACCCAGCACTATGAATGCACATTTTGAGAATGGGGGAGGGAATTGGGGGCTGTGACCAGAAAACAGGGAAGTGGAGGCAGTGCAGGCCCAAGATGATGAAATGTTGCTACACTCCGCATGCATACAGCTGAATGAAGTAGGTGGGGTTTGCTTTCAAGAGTACACTGGGCTGCATCTGCATCAAGTATGCCTCTTCAGTTTCTATCTTTTATCAAAAATCATGTTGCAATCATTTATACACACAATATACATACACAGTACAAACAGATAGAATCAAGGTACACACACAAACACAAACACAGGTAGCCCAGGTCTTCCTTTTCCTGCATTTAGGCAAAGCAAGGCTAACTATTTAAGCATTCACCAAAAGCATCTGACTCCCTCAACGGACACTTCAACATTTTATGGTGCCCATAGCAACAGCAAGTGACTGAAAATATTAAAGTTTAAGTCCTCACTAAACTTGCCCTTAGATACTATTAAAATGGGTTTGCACCATGACTTATGAAAATCATAAAAATCCTGGTTGGGGGGCTGGGGATCTAGCTCAGTGGCCTAAGCATCTGCCTGGCAAGCGTGAGGTCATGAGTTCAATCCCCAGTGCCGCAAAAAAAAAAAAAAAATCCTGGTTGTGATCCTCTTTCTCTCTTGTCATCTAACCCAGCCTGGTTGTGTTTTCTTGCATACATCTTTGATTTGGTGGCTTTTCTAAGGAACCTCTGTCCTTTTCAAACAGAGCAAACAGACAGACCCCTGTCATCGCTGGGTGGGGGAACCGCAGCAACGGTCAGCCACCATCAGAGGTCACCTCCTCTGCAGATGTTGGAGGGGAAGACAGCGTGGGTTCTGAGAGTGCCCTGCACGCGCGTTTCCACATGTGGCGTGAAAGGAAAAGTTCAAAACCACATCAAACATAGTCCCTGACCACAAAGGATAAATACTATAAACAAACAAAATCAGCACGCAAAGTGTACTTTAATTTGCTGACAGATATTTAAAAAATTAACATCAGAATGAATGACAAATGGCAACACCACAACAAAACATCCAACCAAAGAGAAGAATTACAGTTAAACCGCCTGTCCTCTATTTAACACAGGGCACCCTTGAAATGAGAGACTAGAGTAAAATAAATTGCCAAAAAAGGAAACATGGAGGGAGGGGGTACCAGGTCCCCCCATATCAGGGTTTTCCATAATGTACTTTAAAACAATCCTGCTTTCTTGTGCAGAAAACTAGGCCATTGACAGAATCTGCGGCTTGAACCTACAGTCTGTTATGCCTCTGCTTTGACATCCACACGCTAAACATTCGATGACATTGTCGGGTAAGCTGCTTTAGATAAAACTGAATAAAAACACTTTTATTTTGCATGTTGAGGATCAAACCCAGGGCCTTATCCATGCTAGACAAGTGCCTACTACTGAGCTACACCCTAGTGTTATAAAAGCTAAATTTTAATGATTGACATTTTTCGCTTCACTGCCACCTGGGTGCCTTTCATAGGGACAAAGCATAGAGATTCAACCTCTGGAGTCTAATAAACTTGAGGGAAAATTCAAGCTCTTCTATTCCCTGTCTGACTATGTAGCTAATCCCTTCTCTTTAAGCCTCAGCCCTCATGTGGATGCCGATCCTTGAATGAGCTGATGTTTAATTCCATCATGCATGTAATTGCAGATGTACAGTACATGAATGCACACAGTTGGTACTCCATATTTGCAGGTTTCACATCTGTGGAATCAACCAAAGGCAGACTGAAAACATTAAAAAATAATCACACCTGTACAGAGCAGGCACAGTCTTTTAAAACTGTCATTATTCCCTAAACAATGCACTGTAACAACTATTTCTATAACATTTACATTGTATTGGCTATTACAGATAATCTAGAGATGATTTAAAGTATACAGGAGAATGTGCATAGGCTTTGCTTTATTTTGCTTTTTGTGTAGTGCTGGGGATGGGACATGTGCCTTGCACATGTTAGGAAAGCACTGTTATCACTGAGCTACACATCCAGCCGTGTGCATGGGTTTTATGCAAACAGTACAACACTTCAAATAAGGGACAAGAATGTTCTGGGATTTTGTTATTTGTGGGGGATCCTGGAGCTAACCTCCACTAAGAAATGACTATACTTTATTTCACAAAATAGTAATTGTTCAATAAACATTACCTACTGTTATTCACATGTCTTTTTTCTTTAGTATCTTTAGTTTCCAAAATATATACTAATGACTTCACTTACCTGACAAAAACTGAAACTAGGGTTAACACAAGTATGGATATTACAAACAACAGACTTAACTTTGTAACCACCTTGGGCATGAGGTTATTTAGTTAAAGTTCCACTTTTCCAGTCAGGATGTATATCTAGTAAGGAAAAAGTCTGATTTGGTTACTTTAATCTGGACTAATGGTGTGGCTTCTGCAGGCCTTGCAGAAAGGCAATCAGATAAAGGTATAATCACCTATGGAAAGATCTAAAACCACTTTAAGGAGCTTCCAGCTTTTAAAAAAATGTATACTTTTTCCTTTGTTTCTTATCCAGGAGAAAAACAAAAATAACTTGGCATTCCACATAACAACTATGAGAGCTGTTTTTGACAGTACATTCTCCATGGTGCTTTCTCTACAGTAAAGCAAGCTGGATACATTCTTGAAATTTTATTTTCTAGTTCACATATTTATAGGCCTGGAAGAACCCATTTAGAAAACTCTGATTAAATTAACTTTGTGATTTTTCTTTTTTATCATCAATGAAGACTTTTTTGTTACAGTTTCCTTTTTTTCTGGTTCTAGTGATCACCTCCAACAAGTGTTTGTGGGGGACCTTTCAGGAGGGTAAAGGTAACCACCTGGGGTACCTGGGATGACAAGAATCCCATGAGCATGGGAAACTATGATGCCCGTGCCCAGCTAGTATCGCCTATATTTCTATTTTTTCAGATAACATTATCCAGAAACACAGCACATTCCTTCTTGTAAGTCAGTCTTACTATTCCACAAAATGTACAAGTTTAAAAGCCAAAATGTAAACTGGAAGTTAACAAATAATTTGGCCAAGTTCAATGTTTAAGAAAACTACAAAGACGCGAGAATGTTATTTCAAACCAAGAGCAAGATTCAGATTTCCTACTTCCTGGGGTTGACTATCTGGGCTACAGACTTCTAAATTAATGGTACTGGAGGAAAACAGGACTGATTCTCTTCAACATTCCATGTTAAAGAGAATGTCAGTAAGTTTTAAATATTTTCATTAGATGTTTCTGAGATTTTATTACCTCAGGTACTAATAATTGTACTGCTAATGTAATTCTTTACCAATTCCATACAGCAACCTATGACTTGAGTATCACAAAATAATAAAACAGTATATACCATGCAAAAGCCTTAAGACTATTTTAAAAAGTCATTTATTTATTTTGGTTGACTGTGCACTTGTGAAAATAAGGGAAACATCCCCAACAACCTTCATACTTGGATGAAGAAGTCTTTCCTTTACATGGTCTATACACAAAAGCCAGGCGTCACACACAAGTTGCTCCTGGAGGGTCTGACCTGGGGTGACAAGGCAGGCTTCATTTGGAACCTCTGAAACTTCATGGAAGACTTCTTGTTTTTGATGTTTTGTCTCTCTGGTCTTTCATTTACACAAACAGTAGTACTCTGAGGATAGTTTTCCTTTTGGTGGCTGAACAAGTCTTGGGGTCTGTGTTAGCTTTCCGCTACTAGAACAAATGCCTGAGATAATCAGCTTCTAAAGACAAAAGGTATATTTTGGCTTAGCGGTTTGTTAAGTTCTAGTTCAACTGACCCTGTGGCTTTGGGTCCATGATGAGGCAGGATAGGGGGAGTGTGTGATGGAACAAAATCATGGCCAGGAAACTAGAGAAAGAAGAAGGGGCTTGGGTCTTACAGTTTCCGTCAAGGGCATGCTCCCAGTGACCTAAAGACCTCCTATTAGGCCTTACCGCTAAAAGGTTACACGACCAGGTGACATTCAACATCCGAACTACAGCAAAGTCACAGTCTCAACCACACCATTCGGAAGAGAAAGTGTTTCTTTGGCTGGATTTCTTAGAAAGCAAATGAACCTATACCTCAAAAACCTCCAGCAACATCTCATGGTATCCCCTTTAAGTCTCTGAATCACTAAGTGTAGCAGAGGGCACAGAATTGAGCTTCTGCTGGAATTAGGGGTGGAAACAGCTCCCCTACCTGCTTGGCCTCTTGAGCAAGCCAAGGTACTCAAGTGAATATAAATTGGGGACCCCTGGAAAATGGTTGTTGTTGGATGCTGGAGACAACCCACATGCCAGACACTAACATCACAGATACTAACCGGAAGACAAGTCCTGCCTGATTTTAGGCAGAATCCCACCCTTATGCCTCCATTCTATGGAGACATTGTGGACTATGTAAGGTGGCCATTGTCATTTTGTTGCTTCTCAGCTTTTCTCCAGGAGCACATTGCCAGGCAGAAATAAGTGTTACGTTCCCATGTATCTTGTGGACACCTCTAGGGTTGTGATCAGACTAGTTGTGAAACCCAGAAAAGACAACTTCTTGGGAAAAAGTTACTTTGCCTTAACAGCAAAACGGCAGTCCGCTTCTGTTTTTGCTTTTAGTCCACTGGAATTTGCATGAAGTGTTCATAAGCATGTATATAAAACTCAACAGTATTCCTGTATTTAGGGTAAAATAAAAGCCTGCCATATGTCAGAAAGTGGCTGGGGCCTGGAGCCAGAGTTAGCAGTTTGTAAGCTTTGAAGTGAAAAGGTTTTTTCCCCCACTTTACTAGCAATGAAAAGAACTTTAAAGGAACATCACCAAAGTTGGCGAGAAGTGTTTTCTGTGGTGTGACGTAATGTCTTGAGTCTAATTCCCTGCTTAGAAAGCTAGCTGTCCTGAGATGCTCA
This sequence comes from Cuniculus paca, assembly GCA_004365215.1. Classification (NCBI taxonomy): domain Eukaryota; kingdom Metazoa; phylum Chordata; class Mammalia; order Rodentia; family Cuniculidae; genus Cuniculus; species Cuniculus paca. The sequence continues at coordinate 26,147 of RJWT010000387.1, forward strand.
CCAGCAGTACCTGGCTGAGTCTCATGCTAGCTCTGCCATGAGAATTCTACCCATCACGGATGTTTTCAGTGGATAAGCTTCTCCTGCCACATCCAGCACAAGCTAAAACACTGCAACAGCATGTTTCAGAGCAGTGTTTTCCAAACTTTAATGGGAAGAACCGTCTGCAGATTCACTAAAATCCAAGTGCTGAGACTCCGTACCCAGGAATTCTGACTGAGTGGTTTGCAAGGGCATATGTGTGTGTGTGTCTGTGCATGCGACTATGTGTGAACATATTTTTTGGAGGGAGATGATCTTACCAAACAACCCAGATGACTCTAATACAAGCTGTCAATGGGCCCCGGGACCTTTCTCAGAAACATCCCATCTAGAACCTTAACAATGTTGAAATTCTTCCGTTAAACCAACTGAGAGTTGAAATCATAGGAACATTTCTGTGTAAAGGTCCAAAAAACTCATTTGCCTTTCCAGGAAAAAGAAGGATGTGGATGTTTGCAATTTCTCCCAGCTTATTTCATTATTTCTTCACTTAGATCTTCACTTCAATCCTGTAAGGTAATTAGGGTGGAGAATCTTAGTCTGATTTTGGGTCGGGAAATTACTGCAGGTTAAGCAATTTGCCCAAAGCTATGTGGCGCTAGCAGTGGCTTGAGCTCAGGTCTGACTTGGGAACAGAAGTTGAGTACGATGGCACTCCTCAGACACTCCTGAAGCCAGAAGTTCTGGAAAGCGCATTTTAAATAAATACAAGCACATTTCCTGATCCAGTTTTCAATCTAGTTTTCCTCAGCTCTGTAATTTAAAGCTCTATGTCAACAGGCCACCATGGAGAAGTTGTGAACTAAAAGAACCTTGTTATTTTCCACTTTTAAGCATCTGTTCCACTAAGAAGATGTTTTATATGGTGTGTGGTTGTGCTACTGAGTGAAGAAACACACACAGTCCCTATGGAAAAACATCATCACCTCTTGTCCATAGCTGAAGGTCTCAGCATTATTCGGATGTGAGCTGAATTTTTAATTTACTATAGGCCTAACTGTGGGCCTAGAAAAATGGAGAAACAAGGCATCCCTTAAAACCCCATGAATGTTGCATATTTTCAGGGGAGGAAGTATGCACATGACTTTTAATTTCAAAAACTTTGACTATGACTTCCTAGTTCCTTTTCTGGTAGGGATTCACATATCACACCACGAGACACCCAAGGGAAAATAAAAACTCTTTGACAGTGGACAACGACTCTTTAATTCTATAGCTCTTCCTCTTGCTTGCCCCGGAGGGAAAACCTACATTCTCCCCCATGAGAAAACCTCCAAATATAATGGATTAGACAAAGAAATATTTAGGCACATTGATTCAGGAAACCCCTGTGGAAACAATGCATCTTTTCAACAGTTGAAGATGTTATGAAAAGACAGAACCTATTTTGTGTCAAATCTGTCTTTGGCTCTTGGGTGAGAATACTGTTTGTGATTAGACAGTAGCTTAATTCTGGAGCTTCAAAGAACCATGTTCACTTGCCAAAAGTCTTTTGTATAGTCAGTTACAAAAAACTGGTGATAAAAACCACTAAAGTGTTCTTGACATAGTTATTTTTAAAAAGCAGTTTATACCAGAATATTCCTCACTCCTAAGCACTGCCCAACCCAGAGCCCAAGGAAGAGATAGGACTTTTTTTAAAAAAATGGTACTGTAGATTGAACCCAGGGACTTCACTGTGAACTACATCCCAGCTGTTCCCTCTCTTTTTTAAATGCTTTTTTGAGACAGGGTCTTGCTAAGTCTCTAAATTGCCCAGGTTGGGCTCAAACTTAAAATCCGCTTGCCTCAGAGTGCTGAGATCACAGGTGAGAGTCACTACACCCACTGGCATACTTTCAACAGTCTCCCCTAAAGGAGTCAATGTCTTTTACTGACTACCCCTGAGCCCAGGTGCTATCTCTGTTTGGATGGCATATAATTCCTCCTGGGTTAGCAGAAAGTCTTTCTGTATGTCAGGCTGGTCTTACCCAAGTGATTCTTCCAAAATGTTAAAAAATATTTAATACTTGCCTGCCACTTTTCAAAGAATCAACAAACTGTTGAATCAAAAGAGAGTGGCAGAGAGCAGGCAGAAGTGTTAACCCTGGCCACATGAGAGACGGAGGACACACACTGTTTTCTGCACCCCTTCCCCACGTAGTGCGCCTCTCTAGAGGCGGACTAGAGATGATAACCAGATCTTTAAATGATAATGTCTACAATAATCCTCTCATTCCATGCCTAATGAAAACCTCAGTTTAACTGGCTATGTTTTGTTTCAAAATGAAGTCATTTGCCTCCTGTTGACACCAATCAAACAAAACAAGTTTCATATGAAACTGAAATGTACTTTAATACGACCATTTATTTGTTCTTGGATGGCATGAAGGGCTCACTAAATTGCTATCGGTTATAAAATCCATTAGGATGGTTACACAAATCACTCAAGGGTGGGGGTACATTCTAAGTAATGCATTGTGAGGCTCGATCACCATGGAGGGCACTTACACAGACTAAAACAGCTATCACACCACTAGGCCACATAAACTTATGGGGCTGCCTCTAAGTGTGTGCTGTCTGCTGTCTGAAATGTCATTACGCATAACTGCATTGTCCCATTAAGCTGAGCCTTGGAACTACACAGACCTGCAAGCTTCCGTGACTGGCCCAGCGAGAAGGTGAGCACATTAATGATTTCCTGCTAAGTTTGTCCCTTGGTAATTTGATGGAACTGAAAGTCAGCACATCAGAATCAGAGATCCTGAAGCAAATGCACATGGAGGGAGAGTCACTGCTGAGGACACAGAGGGGCTTTCAAAGGAATGGCTTTGCCTGCCAGCCAACAGACCCCATCGTGTCAACTGTTACTCTCCTCTAATTTAGAAATCTGTCTATGGCAATTGGCTGAAGCCCTATTCTTATTTTTGTTTGTTTGTTTTGAGACAGGGTCTCACTATTTAGTGCAGGCTGACCTTGAACTCCGTTATGTACCCCAGACTGGCCTCAGCCTCCCAAGTGCTGTGATTACAGGTGTGTGCCACCACACCCTGCTCAAGTCCTATTCTTTGTTCTGTAAAATTCTCCAAATAAAACCGGAGCAGAATCACTCTGCCTTAGAAGGAGACCACTCCAGGCAGGTATTCTAAGCTTCCATGCCTTACCAAGTGAAGGGCACTGGATGCTCTCCATGATTTGATTTGTGGAAACAAATCACATTTCTTTGCAATAGAATTGATTTCTTTAAACTCACAAAGTATCTTTGTTGGGAAGTGCTCATCCTGCAACACAACAATCTTGTGGGTTCACTTAATCAATTCCCTACAATTTTTTCTGCTGATGTAGATTGGAAAAGAAATTAAAAGCATGCTGTATTTGTCCTTCGTCCTTACAGAAAGCAAAGATGTATCTGATCAGACACAAGCCCACTACTGCAAGACAGGGCCAGCCTGGTTATCTCCCACACTCGTGGATGTGCTGGATACTGTGGGGTATATTAGCGGATTGATTCTCGAGAGAAACCATGTCGAAGCGTGAATCCAGACTGGGGAAACCCAGGCATTTGTGTTCATTTCTGCAGAGCTAGTCAGAGACAGGAGCCAGGTGTGCTGTGTATACCCTAAAATTTGTACTTTGTGGGCAGGAAAGCAATGGAAATCCCTGACCCACAGTTCCTTTCCTTCTACTTCTGGCTCCATCCTTCAGCAACATGAGCATGTTCCCGCAAGCACGGGAGGACAGACTGGTGCAAACACTCACTCTACTCTGTGTACACACCTTGCCAGCAATGAAAGTGAGCCATGAGCAAGGACATCACTTTTGAATGAGACACAGAAGTGTGTACACTGGCCTGGATCTGGGGCAAGGCCCTGCCAGTCCTGAGTGGTGGGATTTTGGTGCTTTCGGAAGGAAACACAGAGTCCTGGGAGCCCAGAGAAGTGACCTGCATCAGGGGCTGGCTCTGCACGCTCGAATATTTCAGTTGGCGAAAAGGACCAGACACAACCAGGGCGGCCTGCTACTGGGGAAGCCCCTTAAAGCTCCAGGTTTGGGGCAGTTCCTTGCTGGGGGCCTAAGGTTGTAGTGACCCTAGGATGAGATCTGTGGGGTGGGTCTGCAGATCCTGGGCCTGCACAGCTTTTTCTGTGAATTGAGGAGTCTTGGACCACAGAGTGGCTGAGCTTCTTCCTTTCTATACCCAATATGGAGGATTCCATGATCCATTTTGTCATTACTGGTGGTTCAATTTCAGATACTGGACAAAGTATTATAAAAGTAAATGTGGGAAATAGTCAAGTGAGCTTTTACATTCAGTAATCTCAGCCTCTGTAGTCCAAAGAATGAATGATGTGCGATTCTGGTTCATACACAGTTTGCTTAAGAGTTGTTTACCTTTCATAGGTGACAAATTAGCAATCAGGCAGTTAATGCTCAGTTAACATGGAACCTGCAATCCATATAATCACTGGATTACTAATGAATAGAAACAGCTCTTATTTTCCAAGAGCCATAAACAGTACACATCAATACTGCACATAAGCAACACCTAACTTATTATGGAAAACTTATTATGGACACACAGGGGAAGCCAGAGAAACGAAGTTGAAAATTTTCACAATATTTAAAAATTTCAGATGCCGTTTTTGTGGCCTGGACAACCACTTCCAGCTGTTTTGAGTTGACTGCCTGACACATTTTGATGGGAGCAGGTAATGATGGCTTTTTCTGGATTCACTGTCGCAGAACTTGGAAAGGCCACTCACTCACACATGCGCAGGTGCAGCTGGTGCCAGACGCAGAGGCACACTCGCAATCCGCAGTACTCACCTGGCCTTTCATGTCTGGCGCAATGGGGATGGTGGGCCAGATGGTTGAGTAGATGCCAAAAAACACAAGCCAGATCAGCATGCTTCCCCACACGGCCAGGTGACTGAACTGCAGAGGAAACAGACGCTCAGTCAGTGTCGGGATCCACTTAAACTCCACCTGCCCAGAATCCCTGTGTCCAAGCTGCAGAAGGATTTCCCCAGGGAAAGATTTCAGCCCCTAGTCCTTGGAGAGTTCTGTCTTTCTAACTCTCTTGTCTCTAAATTTTAGACAATGAATTTGTGCAACTAGTGGCCCTAGACTACTCTGAAGGTGAAAGCAATTCTATGTCACATCCTTGTATAGAGAACCCTTTCCTGTCCTCCTTGCAGTTCAGGAGGGTTTATAATTATAATCCCATGGAGAAGTTATTGGAATTCTAATCAGTTAATTCCGATCTACCACTTTCAGTGCAACCCATGGCAAGAAGAAAGACACTGAGACATATATACAGTTGTGGGGAGCCAAGGGGTCGTAAGTTCAGCCAAGGTGGTGGTTCACTGGAACAAAGGCCTCGACCCCGAGCCCATTCCCAGGTTTTATTGATCCTCCATGAGGGGAGTGGCTTGGGAATGCATGGCAGAGGGTGGCGGGAAATACGTGATTGCCCCGTGACTACTATGAGCTGGGCTAGGTAGGAGGTCTGAGATCACCTCTGCCATATGAAGAGGGCAAGAAATGCACAGAGAGCAATCTGCATAACAACTGAGATAACAGCTAATAATTTGGGGTCGGTGCTTCAGTTCTGACTTACAATCCTTTTTGTCCTGAGAAGTCATAGCCCCTTTCTCGAGGCTCGGTCCCAGCCGACAGTGTGGAGCATGGCTCTCCATCCCGCCAGGCTTAACCATGTATTTGGGGAGTCACTGGGTGGGGTAACACTGATGTGTCTTGCCTTAGAGATTACACATCAGCTCCTCAGCCAGCCCAACTGCACTGCTTAAAGCCAATTGAAGGAATAAAGAAATAACCTAGCCAGGTCTGTACATAACAATACATGGAGATAGGGCCAAGTTTATCCAAAATGGAGATCGTTGTTTCTCCTTTCAAGGAGAGTCATCTCTGTGGTTCCCCACATCCTTGGTCCAGCAGGCCCTGCTCAGCCTCCTCAAGGCTTACTCCAGTGTAAGGCGAGAGCACACAGGCCTAGTGAGCCTAGTGGTAGAAAAGACAACCAGCGAGACGCTTTATTTATCTCTTAGAGATGTCCATTGTTCTGTCCATTTGGCACACTGTTTTTTTAAAAACTGGATATTGCTCTTTTTAAGTGTTTAAATTTTATTTAATATATTTAAAAATTGACATTATCATTGTACATGTTAATGGGGTACAGTGTGATATTCTGGTACATGTATATATTTTGTAATGATCAGATCAGGGTAATGGTCATATCCATTACCACAAAGATTTATTGTTTCTTTGTGTTGGGCACATTCAGAATGTTTCTTCCAGTCATTTTGAAATATGTAACTAATGATTGCTAACCATAGTTATCGTACTTGTTATAGAACAACAGAAATTATTCTGCTTATCCAACTGCGATCTTACACATTGACCATCCTCTCTCTTTCCTTCCCCTACCCTGCCTCGGATCTGACAACTATTATTCTACTCTGCTTTCATGAGATCAACTTGAATATCACATTTTAATGCCTTCCTAAGTATCTACGTGCTTTTGTTTCTGCTTTGTGTTCTTAATATAACTCTTGAGTTCTTCTTTTCTTTTATCAATTCATCACAATCTAATGCATTGGCAAGCTGTTTTTTTAGACATACCTGCATTAAAAAAAAAACTTGCGGAATTTATCTATGACTCCTTACCTTCTCTTTCAGCACTCTAGGCTAAGTCACCATCACCTTTCACCTGGAATAACTGCCACTGATCCTAACAGAGTCCCTCTGACCTCCCCCACCCATGCACCTCCTTAGGACAGCATGAGGTGAGTCTGTAGGAAAAAGTCAGGACTCAGCACTCTGCGAGTGACAAATAGGATGCCCCCAAAGGTTGAAAATGATCAAAATGCTGAAAACAGGGAACTGATCAAATAAATGGGGGATATCTATGAAGCTTAATATTCTCCAATCCTGAACAATTTCTTTTTTTGTAGAAGTACAGTTTAATACGTTTTTAGGGGAAAAAAATTACAAAACTATTGTATAATGCATCAACTTAAAAAATGTTCACACAGAACACACAGTAAAGTCTTAATAGTGTGTCTTAGCAGTAAAATTATATGGAAGTATAAATTTTCTTTTTTGGCCTTCTGTATTTCCTACAAATATGCGTATGTGTGTTGGTGTGTGTTCATAATAATGAGCACATACATTTAAAATGTAGAGACTCTCATCAGCCTTGAGTTGTATTAGGTGCCAGGCAAGTGAGACACCAGAAAATGCTGGATTATAAATTTGTTCTAATAAAGATCAAACCACAATTTTTATATACAAACTTTAAAATAAAGGAGTGAGTTTTTTTATTGTTTTGCTAAGGCTTAACAAAGAAATCATAGCATTAAAAAATATATATATATATGAAAGGGAAACAATTCCAAAGAAAACTCACTTTAGTCCAAGCTGTAGTTTCCAAACCAGCTTTCAGACAAACTGTAACCACGACGTACTGTGAAAAGAAAGAGGAGTTTGGAAAAATACGTTATCTTTAATACGTTAGTTTCACTTTGCAAAAGCTCTGGGTCTCCCTCCTAAGCTGGTTCCTTCAGGGTCACTCTGCTTTCAAAGGAGAAGTGAAAATGATCAAGACTTGATAGGTACGTACATCAATAACCCTGGCTGAATATAAATGCAATGTATTGGAAACATAAACTAAAAAAGCAAACAAATACAAAGACAGTGTCATCTCTGTAGCTACATTTCTCGGGATTATTGTTAGGGAATGAACAGGCAGGTTTATCTCAAGAAAAGCCCTCATTCTAAGTGAGTAACTTCATACTCATAACGGTTTTGTCCTTTCTTGGCCAATTTGGGAGCAATCGTTGTCCCAAGTACTCTACTTTTACGAGCAGATGAAGGTGGTCATTTTAAGAATGAGGAAATCTGCTAACCAGTCATCCAGAAGCCTGGGCTCTGCATAATCTCTGCGAAACAATGATGTGAGCACTGCCCAGCCACTCTGAACTTTAAGGAATGTACAACATACAAGATTTAAAATAATTATAGTGAGAAGAGCCTTGCATAAAGGGATTGGATAAGTATAACTCTCACATCCGCCACTGAAGAACAGCTCGATACACAGAGGTAAACTTACCGTGTAAACGATATTTCCAACAAATAAATAGTCTGTGGCCTGACCACTGGACAAGGGAGTATCTGAAAAACAGAGAGGTTACTATTAGCTTCCAAGGAACTGAGATGGCAACCTATGAAAATGTGTAGCATTTCAAAATTCTATCTCGTGTGATGCTAAAGACTCATTCTTCATAACTCTGCATTTTTGGGCTTTATATTCTCTTCCAAACAAAACAAGGTTTCCAAGAGTGTAACCTAATTACTGATCTACATTGAAATGTGTATTTTATAAAGATTATAACCTCTGTCTGGCTTTTAAAAAGGACAGAAATAAAAACATATTCATCTACTTTAATTAAGTGCCAGCAATGAAAGCTTTTCAAATATTCATCTTTAATTTTTACTAAATTGGAAATGCACATCAATAAAAGAAGATAATGATATGGATTCAAAATCTATTTAGAATTAGGAGGATATTCACTATGTCTATTCTCATTTTCAGCTATATGAACTTCTGAAGTCTAGCTATAGGGAGAATACAGGAAATACAGTGAGAGATGTTTAGAAACGTAACTGGGAGATTGAAGCTTCAGTTATCATGTCTTTTTCTTACTTTTCTAAGATGGCTATTACAAGGTAAACAACACTGACTAAAGTTAAACTCAACTAGAAAAGTCTAATTCATTTAGCTAGACCTATTCCGAGAAGCCTGGCTCATATCCTGAGAGGTGAAAGTCTATCGGAAGATCAGAAATAGTTTCCTTGGATGACACTGTCAACCTCCTTTTCATCACCTTAATAATCAAATCCAGATCGGCAACCCACAGGTTGGGTATAAAGTTGACACCTTGGTACTTGTGATTGTTGATTGTGGGACGCATGGCAAGTACCAAAAAGATGAGTACCAAACAAACTTTTTTGGCTGGAAAGGGTGGAGATCCATGAGGCAATTGACACCAACAAGTTCCAGCTTGTCTTTCAGGTACTAAAGAAACAACAAGTACTAAACAAAGGACAAGTGCCAGGGCAAAATTCTTCTGGCAAAATGGATCAAGTACCAAGTTCAAGGATCAAAGCAGTAGAGTAACAAGGTATGACTGTATAGAGATTTTTGTGTTGACTTTCCAACCCAGTCGCTACTAGCCATACATATCTGGGTTTACCGATTTGCTCATCTAGTTGTTGAAGAATCCCTCCCTTATTAAACATTCAAGAGCTGTTAATTTTCCTAAAATAATGTGACTCATAGGTAGGATTTGGTCATTGCAGGTCCCTGGCTCCAGCACTGGGGCTCATCCTTTCCTATGCTGTAAATCTGTGGCTAAATAAGGAGTAAACAGCAAAGTGGCATCAGCCATTGTGTCCTCTAAGAGTTGCACTAGGGAAAAAAGAGAGATCGGACCACAGATTTAAAAAGGAACGATCTCAAAGCTTAGGGGAGAAGTAGTGTAGTGGTATGGGAAGTATAGCTAGGATTACAGCAAAAAGGAAAGGAGGAAAAATTTGAAAAGAGAAATGCTAAACTAAACTGATGTATAGGTTGAACATTCTTAATCTGAAAATCCAAAATCTAAAATGCTCCAAACACTTACTGGAACACTGCAGTTTTGGATTGGGGATATTCAACTGGCAGTATCTCCAAAATCCAAAAAAACTCTGAAATCTGAAACACTTCTGGTCCCAAGCATTTTGGATAAAGGATATTCAACTTGTATTAGTAAATAGTTATTCAAATCTGTTGAGATTTGCTTTTTAGTAACTGGTCCTCAGATTGTTTTAACAATAAATGCAACACTTTTAAAGACATTCTCAAGAAAGAAACATTTAAAGTCAGATGGGACCACTTCCTTGATTCTAACAGATTATAGCTTTGAAAGGAATAATGCTGTATTTTTATGTACTCAACCAATATTTCCTTAAAGTCAACTATAAGCAAGTATTATTATAGGGTCCAAGGAGAGAAAAGATTCTGGTTTTCGTGGAGCTTTGCATTATAATGGGGGAAATGGGATACAAATACATAAACAAATTGATATACAATACAGTATCAGGTGTAATGAGTGTTATGAAGAAATATATGGTAGAATAACAGAACAGAGCGACAGGGGCTGCTGTTTTAGATAGGGAGGTAACAGCTAAGTAAATCTGAATGGTGTGAAGGACTGAGTTAAATAATCATCAAGAGCGAGAATGTTCCAGGCAGAGACACAGAAAGCTCTAAAGTGTCCAGATGCAGACAGAACTTGATGCACTCAAAGATCATCCCGAAGGTCAGTCTGATGTGAGACACCAAGAAAAGGAAAAAGCGTACTCAGATAATGAGAGGAGGAAATTAACAGTTGTGTTAATTGTAACTGGTAACCACACAGAGATTCTAGGCTGGGAATGCAATGGTACAAGTTATACTCTTACAGGAACAATGCAGCTTGTATGGGAGAATACATCATGGCTGACCATGAATGGAGTAATCATAAATGCAATGCCAGCTTGGAACTGATGTTAGTCATTGACTAAAGGGGCTGTTAATGGTGACCTTGGAGTTACGAAGTCAGGTGTGGTTGCCACGAGCTGAATTTACAGTAGTGCCTCAGTTCACAAAGTTAATTTGTTCCTCGATTCTGGAAAAAATGGTCATGCTCATTCATGTTCATGTGAGAAAGATGGCTGTGGTCATGTTTGTCACCCGCTGCAGAGTTTGGAAACAAAAACAAATTTTGCCAAACACTTCTGTTCATAAACTAAATAGTTCTCAGTGTGTGAACCGAGGTACCACTATACTTGTTTATATTTAAATTAGTTAAAATAAAATATAATAAAGAATCCGTTTCTGCCAGGGGCTGGGGAGAAGAGGGAGAATGAGGAGTTGTTGCTTAATGAGTAGTTTCAGTTTGAGGGAATAAAAAACTTCCGTGGCGATGTACAACATGCTCAATGTAACTAATGCTTCTGAACTGTACATGTAAAACAGAAGAGCAAAGTTTATTTTATGCATATTACCATAATAGAAAATTAACAAAGGTGGATTATAGAACCAAAGCTATATAACTCTTAGGATAAAACATAGCAATAAACCTTTCTGGCCTCGATTTAGCAATGGTTTCTAAGACATGGTACTAAAAGCACAGTGACTAAAGACAAGAGTACATGCATCAGACTTTGTCAAAATGAGAAACTTTTACATTTCAAATGACACCTTCAAGAAACTGAAGAAACCTCAAAGATGGACAAAGTGTTTACAAATTATGTCTCTGAACAAGAACTTGTATCCAGGATAAAGAACTCTTAAAACCAAATAATAACAAGACCAAAAAGAAAAACAAAAACAAACAAACTCAAAAATGGGGAAAGTATCTGAATAAATATTTTTGCAAAGAAAATGTACACACGACCAATGAGTGCATGAACAGAAGCTAAACATCACTTAGACACATAGGGAATACAAACTCAAAACTACAATAAAATATCACTGAATATCCACTGGGATACCTATAATAAAAAAGGCAAATAAAATACCAAGAGTTGATGCAGATGTAGAAAAACTGAAACTTTCATCCATTTATGATAGGAAAGTAAAAATCTGCAGATACACTGACACATTGGGAAATTATCAGGTATTTCTTTAAAAGATTATGCATATTTATTCTGTGACTCAGTTACTACAGATCTAGGTACATACCCAAGAAAAATGAAATTTTGAATAAAACACACAAAAACTGTACTTAAATATGCATAGGAGCATTATTCATAATTACTCATGCTCATCAGAGCCTAACATAATGAATAGCATTATTCATGGTGCACAATAGCCTATTCATAACCCCATGTCCATCAACTGGTGAAGAGCAAATAAATGTCCATCAATTGGTGAATGGTCTATACCACAATAGTAATACAATTAAATAATACAAAGGAGTGAAGTACTGATACAGACATGATTGATTTTACCCGCTCACCCAAGCCCCTGACTTTCCTACTATATGATAAGAACCCCCCAAACTAAACCTGCCCAAAATGAATCTGCCTAAGAACATATGACAAAACATATGTAACCAATTATATATAACCTGCTATCAGCTTTTTGTACTTGCTGCTTGCAACATATATAAGTTTCTGTTTAACACGTAGTTGGGGCTAGTGATTTGGAGCTGGGTTCCCACCAGTCCACTGGTACAATAAAGCTGTTGCCTTCCAAGTGCCTTGGTCTTATGCGTCTTCCATCAGGTTCAGTCCCAGTTCTACATCAGTGGCAGATCACTGAATGCACAGCTGTGTAGGGAGCTGAGGCAGGAAAATCACCTGAGCCCAGGAGTTCAAGGTTAACCTGAGTGACATAGTGAAAAGACATCAGAACGAGTAAGAAAGAAAGAGGAGAGAAGAGGGAGACAAAGAAGAATACAGGCAGGCAGCAGGCAAGTATATCAGCCAGCCTAATACCTAATGTGAAAGAAATTTCTAGGAGAGAATTGAAGTGGACAGAGGGTGAGATTTGTGTAATATAAATTCTATGCCCAATAAGGAAATATAGATAACAAACAATTCAGGGGAGCAGCAGAACTCCAAGACCTGACTTTTATTCTCAGTGTGGGGCATTCCCTTGGTCTACAGAGTTTTTCAACCTTGGCACTAACGATGTCATTTAAAAAATTTTTTAAAATTTTATTTTAAAGAGAATAAAATAAAACTACACAAAACAAAACAGAACAAACCAGATCAGAACAGAACAATGCAAGCAATATAGGACTTCAAAACAAGACAACAGGAAATCAACAATGGCTACCATAATGTCTCTTGTTTTCTCCAAAATAGTTGTCCATACCTGCACACACAATAAATTCAAACAAAACAAAATTGTATAAAACCAATCAAAACAAAAGAACAAAAGCTTTAAGAGACTTCAAAACAAGACAATAGGAAATCAACAATGGCTACCATAATGTCTCTTGTTTTCTTCAAAATAGCTGTCCATACTTTCACATATATTGCACTCAAATAACAGAAAACAGACTAAAACCAATCAAAACGAAAGAATGAAAGCATTACAGGACTTCAAAACAAGACAACAAGAAATGAACAATGGTTACTATCATGTCTTGTTTTCTTCAAAAGAATCATCTATACTATCACATATAATAAAATCAAATAAAACAAAATGGAATAAAACCAATCAAAACAAAAGAATAAAAGCATTACAGGACTTTGAAACAAGATTACAGGAAATCAGCAATGGCTACCATAATGTCTCATTTTCTTCAAAATAGCTGTTCATACCATCACACAGAATAAAATCAGTTCTTGCAGACTCTTTAAAAGAGGTTCTAGTCATGTATAAGCCTATACATGTACATCTATCTTTTCTGTGTTAGATGGAATAACAAAACAAAACACAAGAAAAACAAGAAACAAAAGAGACAACAATAACAGAAAGCCCAAAACAATAACAATATATTGTATTGTTAGGCTTTTAAAACAAGGCAGTAGGAACATAACAAAGGTTATTTTGTATAGTTTTCTTCAAAAGAATCACTCAGATTACCAGATAGACATGCTAAACTGATCTAATCCTATGAATGTTAACTGTTTTGTTCCAAGAACAGAATTAGTAGTACAAGCATTTTAGCTATGATGTCATTTTAATTTGATCAACTGGCACTAATTGTACACATCAATGGAGTTCAGCATGACACTCCAACACAGGAACAAAGGATGCAACCACTTTCAGCCTCTCCCACTGACCTTTCTCCCCGACCTTCAGCAAGCACTATACACTGAGGCCTGTACCTCCTGAGCTTCCATGTGTGAGAGAACATGCAGCACCCAATGCTCTGTCAGTTAATTTTCTAGGGGTGTGTGTGAGAGTATATGCATGTGTGTGTGTGTGTGTGTGTATGTGTGTGTGTGGTGTCTTGTATTTTGTAGGCATCTGACAGCATCTCTAACCTCTACTCACCAGATGCCACTAGCCTTGCCCCCAGGCCAAAACACATTTCCACACATTGCCAAGCACCCCCTTGAGGCAAAATTAACCCTTGTTGAGAACCATGGTGTTAGAGAAAAGATAAAAGAAGAGGCAGAATAAGTACAGAGTTCACTCTGAATTAAGAGTGTGTCTTGGTTACTGTTCTTTTATGGCTGAGACAAAATAACCAAAGTCCAAAATTAAGGAAGGAAAGGTTTATTTAGCTTATAGTTTGTGGAGGTTTCACTCTATAGTCTGCTGGCTCCTAGGCAAGGTGGCATGGCACAGGGGCAACACCTCAAGGCAGTGGAAGACAGTAAAGCAACAAGAGCAAAAGGAGGGGAACAAGCCTCTTTTCCTCCCCTATATTGTAAGCAGCCTGGCCCCTGCCCAGGGGTGGGTGTAGCACTCACACCATCTGTCTGCCCTCCACTTGCACAGGATGAGCATGCTTATAAAGGGAGGACACTGTCCCCCTGCTGAGTTAAACTTCTAAACTTCTCAAGTTGATATAATATATCAACCATCACAGAGTATCTAAGGAATAGAGGGGAAATCTCTCCAGGTGGGCCAAGGAGGAAGTGTGATGGCACAATCAGCCCTGTGACCAGGAGCCAGACTGAATGAGGCTCTGGCACAACATGAAGTGATATAATTCAGAAGCCAATGGCTTTCCCACTGGGGCCCACCCTGACCACCTGAGTGCCAGCTCATGGTGACCACATCTCTGTGAAGGAGGGCCTTGAAAACTACTGAACAGGATACTGCCAACGTGGTATGTGCAGAAAATAGAGGTGGCAACATAAAACACAGTTTTCCAGCATAGCTTCTGGAGTTTCACATTACTTTAATGTGCAACTTGTGAGTGAAAACTACTGGCAACCAACGTAATGTTTACACTTCATGTAATCTGGACATTAAACTTTTAGTGAGGACAGGATCAACCTGATATCGCAGCTCATCACTGTGGTAGAACAATTAATACTGCATTTTAGCTTTCAGTTTAGGAAAGAGTATCTCATCGTCCAGATAAAACTAATACCATCTGGAAATAATTTATTCCCTTAAAAGAGAAACTCACAAAAAACTTGAGATTTGAAGACTCACTAAAAAACTCTGAAAGACAGCATCTTCAAAAAAAGCCACAGCCCTCACCTTGTGTCCAAGTACAGGCAATCGCCATGGGACTGACGGCTATATATCAGCTGTTGTCCAAGCAGACACTATGGGTACCATGCCACCTTAAAACCTTGACAATCACTTACCCTTGAAGAAGAGGGACGTTCTAATAGATGAACACAGTTACGAGCCACAGGTTGCTAACAATTCAAGGCTGGAAAAGCCCAATTTGACTGTCTGGTCTATGCCTGATGCAGGTTCCTGACAAAGTATTTTCTCATTTTGCTTAGTCATATTACTGCTTTGATTGCCCCATTCCTCTCAAAAAAAAAGAAAAAAAAAACAACAACAACAGCAACAAAACCCCAGCTTTCCTATCATTTCACTGTCTTTAGTCAGGTATTTAAAATCTCATATGAATGTTTTTGAAATGGATAAAAAAAAGTCCCAAACCTATGTGATCATTGAGTTCCCCAAGTAAGTCTTCACAACACCATTCAAACATGACCTGTGTCAAGCATAGCAAGGTCATTCTTTAAAACAAAGCTGCATGGGGCAGTACAGATGGACATTCAGGGGTGTTGGAACAGTGAGAGGGCAAAGAACGTTTGAGGCAAAGGAGAAATCAGCTTCGGTAGAGGCAGGAGCTGGACTTGGGGCTGTATGGTGAGTGATGAGTCGGGGTAGGGCAGGACAGCAAGGTCAGTGGGGGTCAAGCCACATGAAGCTCTGAACAGGCCCCTGTGGAAGAGATCCATCCAAAGTGCACATGAAGAGATGTGATCTCACCCAACCTTTGTTTTCCTGTCTGAACCAGCAGAGCCCAGCTCTCCCTAACAGAAACCTATCATTAGCACATAAAGGCTTGAAAGAGCAAGGGGAAAGGTGAGAATTAACCTCCTCACTGCATCAGAACAGCTGGCATTTAACTGAAACTTCCTGGAATCAGCAAGCTTGTGCAAATCCAGGGTCAGACAGACCCACAGAGAAGGGGTGACTGAGAGAGATGGATACTTATTACTTGTCCCAAAAGTCTGGAGAATGATTTCCACCAAAGAAAGAAAGAAAGAAAGAAAGAAAGAAAGAAAGAAAGAAAGAAAGAAAGAAAAAAAAGAAAAGAAAAGAGGACCAGTTCTCCATCTGCTTGATTTGATAACACACTTAATTATATTTAGAACGACCTGTGTTTGCATGTGACATAAAATCTACTATAATGGTACTTCTTACATACACACAAATCATCACGAAAATAAAAGTGAGCACTGTCTGGGATAGCAGAACATTCCTGAGGGATAGGTAATACAGTCTTGTGGCTTCAAGATGCACCAACCCTGTTCTTCCAGACTTATATTACTTGAAATTTTTGGTTGGATCCACAGACTGACATGATGTAGGGTTAGACAAATGAGGTCTGGAAACACAGTCACTAACACATATTGTTGTGAACAATTGGGACAAAAACCACAAGGGCCCTGCACATTAGTAATAACAGCTCCAAAAATACTGCATGCAAAAACTTCTTTGAAAACATTTGTGGGAAAAGCCGCAATTTGTAATAAAAGTATGTCTCATTTTCCAAACAGACAGAATGATCAAGAAACTTATTTCAGAATATTCCAAAGAGTTGGGTTCATGACATTTTATAAAGATGCCATTTCGATTAAATGCTCATTAAAAACATTACATCATTACCCAGCAAAACCACAAAATGTATTCAGGAATGGCTCTGACAAAAGGCGAAATGAGAAGACAAAGTGTGCATAGCAGTGTATGGTCTGAAAAATAAGATTTAACAATCATAAAAACAGATGGGGGAACCTATATGCTTTTTGATGGAGTAAGAATCAGAGAACAGCTGAATTGACAACTGCAGGCATCCTACCGCCACAGAATGCAGTAGCAGACTTCAGGATGATGTGGTGCCAACCCTTGACATCAAGGTTTTGGCCAAGGTGCTCTGGTCGGAGAGCAGATACCACGTTCATGATTTCCCCACTCATTCCTTTGCTTCAGTAACACCGCTCAGCAATGCAATTTCAGAGCAGCCTAAATTCCAGAATATTAACCTGGCCCCATCCTCTGCCTAACTTTCTCCACTTCTTTAAGACTCTCAAGTCTCAGAGGAGACACAACACCAGCTAGCTACACTCAGATTTGTGTCAAAGATGAAGAGGCATCAAAGCTTCAGAGAACTCATCTACAAATAAATGTTTAGAACCCAAGGCTGCCCTATACATGATACTATTATTTCTGATCCAATACTATTTGTTTGTGAAAAGAACATTTCTTTTTCTTTTCTTTGTCAAGGGTGGTATAAAAACTTGGAAAATATAGGAAGTAGGGTTTATACAAGTGTTAGCAATTATAATTACATTTATAACCAGAGCTGGGGATAAGTTCTTGGTTATATAAGCCTTTTGTGGAATTTTGTCTTCCTCTCTTGCCATTTTGGCTGGATGAAAAGACATGACGCTCCAATTTGAAGCTTTTTTCACTTTTCTTTAAAAAAAATAGATTTGAAAAGCAAAATAAAAATGAGGGAAAGTAAACTTGACTGCCAATGCCGAATGGTCCCCTAGTAAAGCCACAAACATTTCTCACTCCTGAGTTCACAACTAAGTGGCATTAACTGGCTCCTTACACCTGCACGGGGCCTTGTGACTGGTTCTTCCTAGTCAAACACGGGCCAAGGTGATAGATCCCTTCCTGTCTGAGACAGGTAAGAGTGTCTGGGTGAGATCACACCTCTTCATGTGCACTTTTGATGGATCTCTTCCACAGGGACCTTTTCAGAGCTTCACATGGCTTGACCCCCACTGATCTTGCTGTCCTGCCCTACCCCCACTCATCACTCACCATGCAGCTGAGTCCAGCTTCTGCCTCTGCCCAACCTGGTTTCCCTTTTGCCAAAAATGTTCACCCTCTCACCGCTCCAAAACCTCTCAATGTCCATTCGTATTGTCTCATGCTGCTTTGTTTCAACAGGAAGTCTCCTGACGTCCCTCCTAGTGCTGAGGCTGAGGATGAACTCAGGGGCGAGGCACTAAACACACCCGCACAGCATAACACTGGACCCGGTGTGGTAAGACATGCAGACATAGAAATGGCAGTCATGAAGGAAGATCCCCATATGGGAGAGCAAAACATGCCACCCTAAATACATTTCTTTGGCACTGTCAGAGAAACTGCAGACTTCTGTAGACACAAGAATGGCCCTGAAAAGATGTCTTTCTTGAAAAGAAATTCACATTTATTTGCACTAGTAAAGAGTAGATCTAAGCAGAGCCTTTTCTGATAACCCCTATCTGCTGAGGAGTCTGACACCTAGGCCAGACGGGACTGTAGATGGTTGTTACCTGGGAGACCTCACCTGCACTACAAGACAACCGGCTGGCTGTGCACATCCTCCATGCTTCCACAGCAAGTGCCACCTGTCTTCCCCTAGAAGCTCAAGCTCCTGCCCCTTTGTTAAACTCTGTATAAGGTTGGGTCATCTTACCCCTTGGAATTTCATAGAATATGTATGTAGCTCCCACGATTAGACATGCAATAAAATGAGCATGTTTTCTTTTGTTGTCTATTTGATAGTCTTAGGTTATCCATTCTTCAGAAGGAAAAGAGAATCTTCAATTTTCCTGTGACTGGAAACAAGAGGCCAGATATGCCATGCAGCGCATTCAAGGATGCTCCATCATCAGTGTAGTCAGGAAGTAGGAGGAGGTCATGATGGTGCATGGACCAGAGACTTTACTGGGGTTCCTGAAGGCAACAATGGTGAAGGAAGGGAAGGCATGCTGAAAGAGGTTAGGACTGGCTAGCTAGAATAATTCTTTGCAGGCTCTGGGTCATATGGATGGTTCCTAGTTGTCAGGTATGCTGGGGTGATTTAGGGCAAGAGAAACATTGGCTTGATATGTGAGTTTGATGTAGAGATGCCTGGAGGCTGGCTTGTGTACCAAAGGTAGTCACTTTGGTGGGGTAGTCACTTGCCATCTTTAAGAAATACATGGCCCTGGGAGGGGCAGTTTCTCCTGGATCAAGGACCTGAATGACAGGGCACCAGGAAACACACACAGAAAAGAAAAGAAATGAAAAGACAAGACAAGACAAGAGAAGAGAAGAGAAGAGAAGAGAAGAGAAGAGAAGAGAAGAGAAGAGAAGAGAAGGGGAGAGGACAGGAGAGGAAAAGGGAGGAGAGGAGAGGAGAAGGGAGAAGAGGAGAGGAGAAGAAAGGAGAGGAGAGGAGAGGAGAGGAGAGGAGAGGAGAGAAGAAAATTGAAAATATAGTCAATACACCCATGATCAGCACATTTCTTCACTGGATGGTGTCGGGGGAGAGAAGGAACCCTTGCTAGCCAAGCTCCTGAGCCTGGGGACTGTTGCAGCAGCCGCCCCTCCCGGGGTTAATACAGCACAATTCAGCTGCTTGCTAAGCTGCACCAGTGAAGTTTAGGAATCCTGGCTAATGCTTCTTACATCACTCCATACCCACGTGTTTAAAATACACCTAGTAGAGCATCTATTAAAAGATATATTAAAAGATAAGACATTTCCCTGAACAAAAAAACGAAAGCCTTCCAACCCATTTCTGAGTGAGGGTGTGTGAGGCAGAATTCCACGGAAAAGTGATCTCTATCTAGAGTCAGGGCTTTCTCACAGCAGTTCATTACTGTGTTTAAAACAAACCCCAAACATGAAAAAATCTGACATTTGAATTTAGAAACTTGCTCATATTTTTAACATGTTATGAGTGGGCTAGTAACAAATGAGTTACTCAAACTTATAAGCTGTACTTTCATTCGTGTAAGTGGAAAAGGATTCCAGTGTCTGTCTCTCTAGCTCTTAGCGAGCAAGTTCCTCTTACTGCATTTATGTGCTTCAGGGTTTTATGAACTTCCACCACTACCCTCTCAGCAGGCAGTGCCAGATGCCAGAGCCCCTGCTGACTTACCACTCCCCTTTTCTGTCCCATTAAAGAATTGAATGTCTGTCTCTGAATCTTTCCCTTCACTTCAGACCATTCTTAAACTGCACACAGTATTGTTAGTGGCCTTTTAAAGTCATCATGTCCGTGCACCACTTCCCAGACCTGACTTGAACATACAGTATTTTGCTGATATATGTGGCTTCTCAGGCACTGTTTCCTGCAGGTTTAGCAGACAGTCCAACAGGATGGAGTGGGAGGCATTAACCAATGCAATACTGGTGCCTTCTACTTTTACCTCCAATCCAACCACTTCTCTCCATCACCATCATCGCTGTACAAGACCATGCAATGGCTAAGCAACAGGACTCCAGCAATCGTCCGTGCCAAGGTGGTCATGCCAAAGTAAGTCAGCTCAAATGGCTTCCATTACATGAATACTCTCAAATGTTCGATTATTCCAAAAGGCACAGAAAGTTCCGCTATCTATGCCTCCAACCTCATCACTTCAAGGCAATCTGTACCTCACACTCCCATCCCCAACGTCCACCCTATGATCCTTTCCACTCTCACCCTGCCTATTCCTGAAAGCTGCATCACGTCTTGTCTACTTCTGTGCTTTCTCATTCCTACTCATCCTTCAACTCTGTTGCCACACTTTCCAAGATGGGGTCCTTATGGCCCAGCTTAGGTTAAGATTTCTTGGAAAGCATTCCACCTTCCTCTTTGATACCATTTCTTGTTTGTGTCCCACCCTGTCTAGATGTGAGTTCCACAAGGGCAGGGAACCCATCTGCTGCATACACTACCGTATGCCAGCACCCAGGAAAGCCCTGGGATGGGGAACAAGCTTATTTCTTTTTTTATTTTTGAACTAGTGAAGAATAGAGTTTTTAAAGTTGCAAGTTTACGAATAGAAGGTGTGGGTTATAAACACGTTAAGTTAGTATAACTCTACAACGCCATGGGTAGAGAGAGATATGCCAAATTTTATTTTATACATGTGTAATATTACTTGATTAATATTTAAAACTCATCTGATTGTATATTAGCGCATTATCAAAAAGCATAAAATTGTCTTCTCTAAGAATTTTGAAAGATACTGTTGCTTAATTAGTGCTGACACCTTAAGTACCCATGCGGTATGTCTCCTTCGTAAATATTTCCCAGTGTGGGCTCCTGGGAGCCTCCGTGGTGTGCTGCTCCTCTTGTTTTGGTGCTGGGGATTGATCCTAGGCAAGGGGAGTATCAGTGAGCCACTGAGCCACCCCACCAGCCCTCCAGAGCAATTTTTCAAAGTATATCTCTCTGCTGGTAAGTACATTTTCTTCCCCATTCCCTTTCTTGCAATTTTCATCAAGAAAAATCTGAAAATTTGTTTCCTAAATACAAACTGATTTTACCTTCTAACGCCAATAACCACATTCCACTTCAGGGAGAGTGGTTCAACTGTGTGCACTGGAAAATGCCTCTGGAAAACCTGAGTGTGGCCTGACGCTGAGGTTCTTGATGAATTTGTGTGCCTGTGAAGGTGACGTCCACAGTCACTTTTCAGATCAAAGTGTAGGGACTGTAGGCAGAACCGTGGGCACAGGTGTGAGGCTGCAGTGGTCAGGAGAAATCTGATTTACTGACTTGAGTGGAAAATACTTATTTTGAAACTCTAAATGAATCATCACAAACGTCATCAGCAAAAGAGTGCTTTGAAAAGTCTGTCCAAAACCATGCAAAAGTAAGCAAAGCAAGATTCCTGGAAGCATTCTAGAGAATGAGTGCTGTGGTTGTACCTCCTCCAGTGTTTCTTCCCAGTGGGCCATGCTGCCTTGACTAAAGTGAACAGTACTGATAGGGTCGGTGGATGGCAGAGAGAACTGTGTGGTAAACACATCATCTTTGGGACATAATTCCCATAGCATCAAATGAAGACATGGGGGTACTCCATAGAGACCTCAGTCCTGACCATGCAGAATTTCTTCAAAACCATGGGCATGGACAGGTGGCTGCAGCTTCAGATGGCACTCAGAGAGTACAGGAGGCCTGGACACGTTCATGTGTCAGACTGGGGTTCCTCTGCTTTTAAAAATACCCCAGTTTGTCTCAGATCAGCTCCATAGTTCTACGCCGATCGGAGTTAGAACAGATACATTTTCTAAATGACAATTAAGAGTGTAATAAGAACTCACTTGTACTTAGGACATTAAATTGGCATACATAAACAAGTAATTCAATCAGTTGGCCTCGCTCCCACCTCTCAATCTTGTGATCTTCCTTAATTTCCACCTCTGACCCTCCATCAAAGCCCCTGGCAAAAAGAGCCCAATAATTCCTGCTTTTGCCAAATCCTGGTCTTTCTCTACAAAGCAGTCTTAATAGTCTCCAAATGAACTCCCGCCACCCCATGTACCCCAGTAATGCTCACATCTTTAGCCCTTTATTGAGAAAAAGTCCCCCAGGTGGTAGCATCTGACCACCCCCACTGTTTATCTCTTTCCCAGCTACTGACCCTCTCTGTCTCCCTAACCCTTTGCACTACGGTCAGCTCTTCACCCCTCCCCACACGCAGGGGACAATGGCAATGTGCAGAAGTGTGTTTTGACTTACAATTGCCACAAAGACAGAGAAGGGGTTGTGGTCTGTTTGGGTTGCTATGGACAAACACTGCAGCCTGTGTCGTCTTTTTTTTTTTTTTTTGCGGCACCGGGGATTGAACTCACAACCTTGCGCTTGCCGGGCAGGCGCTTAGACCGCTGAGCTAGATCCCCAGCCCTGTTTTTGAGACAGGGTCTCACTATGCCGTTCAGGCTGGCCTTGAGCTCACTTTGTAGCCCAGGCTGGTTTTGAACTCAGAGTGATCCACCTGTCTCAGCCTCCTGAGTGCTGGGATTAAAGGCGTGAGCCACCACGCCCGGCTCAGCCTGTGTCTTCTAACCCACAGGACTCTGGGGCACCCAAGCTCAAGGTGCCAGTGGATTTTGAGTGTGGTGAGGGGTGGGTCCTCATAGAGGGCACCTCCTTGGTGTGTGCTCCTAGTGAAAGGTGCAAAGGAGCTCGCTGGGGTCCTTTTTATAAGAAAAAGGCTCCTCCCCCTTACTCATCCCTCAAGGACCCCATCCCCCAAAACCATCATTTCAGGGGGTAGGATTCAATACGAGAATTGGGAGTTGACATGATCATTCAGTCCATTCTTCCATTTTGTTTGGCTCTTCTTCCAGTCCTATCCATCTGAATCCTACTTGGACTTCACAGCTAAAGCTAAATTCTATCTCCTCAAAGAAGTCACTAATAATCTCAAATGAAAAGTATCTCCCAACCCTTGAGTAGTTGCTAATAGTTTATGTGTATTTCACATGAGACAGTTTCTTTTTTCTTTTCTTGTTTATTTGTTTGTTTTTTGAGGCAAGGTGTTGCTATGTAGTTCTGGTCTCACTACGCAGCCCACACTGGCCCTGAACTTGCAGCAATCCTCCTGGCTCTGCCACCCAAGTACTGGGAGCCACCACGCCTGGCTGAGACAGTTATTTCCTACCTGTACTAGAGTTGTCCATGTGCAAATGTATTCTTTCTTACCAGATGACAAATTCTTAGAAGGTAAGGCTCTAATTGACATATCTTCTTATCATCTGCTTGGAGTCCACAGTAGATAACACATAAATGTTACATGAATAAATAAGGCAAGTGAGTAATAATTTAATAACTTTTGCTTTACACTAATTGAGGGAATTTAGGAGTTAATTCTAAAATATTCATTCAATTTGTTAGAGAAAGTCAACTAACGAACAAAACAAAATTGGCCTTCTATGGCAATACACAATTTCACCTTAAAGCTTTTACTTCACAGGTTGTTTGTAATAAAACTAAAAGATAGATCCTATGCTGAAGGGAGAATTAATAAAATGAAATAATAGAACTGACAGTATCTGTCACAACAATTAAAACAACAACAAAAGATCCATCATTCTATTGTCTTGTTGCTAAGCAAATTGTAAGATTTGGAAGAAACAGATAAGGGAGGCAGAACCTAGTTTAAAATTCATTTGGCAATATCTATCAGGCACCTCAGCAACAAGTGGGAGTCTACAGCTTTTTAAACATAGAGGTGAATGAATGGGTTTACATAATGGAACGTAGGCAAACTGTAGCATTCTGTCATCAGCTATAAGCTATAAGCTCAAAGACTTCAGGATGAGAGTCTCCAATAAAAGAGGTCACGTTATTCCTTTAAAAGCAGGCAAGTAAAGGATCATCTTGTGAAACAAATGGAAATCCAAAGGCAAACACTTCTGAGTTTAAACACAGTACAATGTCTTAGATAAGGACAAGAGCTCCAGAGATAGTTACTGTGGCCAGTCCATGCCAAAACTCGTTATCTCCTCCTATGTGCAAAACCCTGGGCTCAGGTTTCAGAGTGTAACTGCTAACACTGTACATTTACCATACACATAGTCTCATCACTGGTCCATCCTGTCATGATCATGGCTACTTCTGCCACCAAATGTCACAGTTTCGTCTAGTCTATACCCAGTACTCTTGGATTTGCAAACCTTTACTTACAAAATCATTTTAAACAAATGAAACCCACTATGAGTCAAGATGAAGCACATAAAAATCCTTGAGTGATAAAAGCATGAATTCACTAGACTGTCCTTTTGGGAGAGTGCTTCTAGAAGCAAAACATTTAATTTTCTGATCTAAAGACTTCAGGACCTTTGAAAGAAAAGGAATTCTGATGAAATTGAAAGAATAGGTCAGAAAGCACAAAAATGTGTGTGTGTGTGTGTGCATTTTCCCATCAGTGTTCAATAGGTTAAAGAATATCATGAAGGCTGAACCATTTTTGTACGAAGCATAGAACACACTGACATAGAAACAGAGACATCTGGAAGCTTATATTCTGTGGTTCTATGAACAGTCAAAGGCCTTGTCTAGTAAGCATTTGCAGTAATTTTTCTCAGGGGGATTATTACTACTTGACAGGGTTGAAACAGTAGCTTCTCAAGATACATTTTCACTTTTTTTTGAGACTCAAGATATTTCCCTTGACAAGGTGGTCACGTTTTTGGATGTATTAAGAAGTGTGAGCAACTAGAGGTTGTCGCGTTCTCACTAATCTCTATGTACCTTCTGGAAAAGCACTAAAGCCAAATCTGGAGAAGTAACCCTCAAACAAATTATACCTTCAAAAGGCATGTGTGAAGGAAAGGGTACTCTTAGAAAACAAGTAATGAGATAAAACTTAGAACATTAAGTGATTCTGCATGTAAGTATGGAAGTCTTGGAAAGTAAAGGGTCAAATGATTACAAAAAATTTCAAACTCAAGGGCAAAAGGCATCTGTGTTTTCTGATAGTATCTCTCTCTCCTTCTCAGTGACTCCAATCATTATTTATAAACCATGCTTGGAATTTCTACTATTTAAACCATCTAGTCCATCAAAAAGAAAATGGGTTATTGATGCTGGAAGTGACAAAAACTACATGCTGCAAATCTAGGGCCATGTCTCATTTGGTCTTAGGTATATTTTCTTCTGAAATGTATTCTTATGCCTCTTGTTGTGCAGAACTGGGGAAAAAAATTGTGGACATGCTGGCAGCAGAAGGACTGCAAAGCTACTTGCTGACAGTGGAAATCATGAAGTTATTACCATGTTCCAGGGCTTTCATGGGAAACCAGAAGAGGATGAGGGAGTGGACCAAGGCGTTGATGCAGTGACCCCAGAAAACCTGCAGGAAAACAAACCAGGGAGTCAGCACTGCCGGAACTCTCTACCTCTGTGTGCAACTCGTAACAAACACTGCCTTGTGCGGGCTCCTGGCAGTGGCTGTACGGTTCCACGAGAAACATGCTAGTTTCACATTTTAAAAAGTCCCTAGAAGCACCCATTTCCTCCTATTTACATACAGGTGACTGGACTGTCTCCAGATAACATTACTTTACTATGCAAACCTAAATATATAGCCATTGGTATGCAGACATGTAATCCATTCACATCTGAGAAGTGTCAATCAGTTCTCTGTAGTCACAGGACAGATTGCACTTCACAGCCACCCATAAGAGAATTAGTTCAAAAATATTAATGTGTTCTTTTTGAAAGTGTTAAAAACTATTTTACATGTCAGTTCTTATATGGCAGTCTGTCTCTTTTACTCCTTAAAAATTTCTCCCATTCGTTTTCTCTTTCATATTTGAGTGTTTTGATTAATACACGCACATTTAAAAAACTCTTGTATTTAAAAGAATGTAAAGTTTAATTGGTTCTAAACTGTATTTGTATGAATGCACTTTAAGCATCTTTTCTTTTTCTCTGTCTGTGTAGAGCTGGAGATCGAGCCCAGAGCTCCTCGCATGCTAAGCAGGACTCTACCACTGAGCTAGACCTCAGCTCTGTCAGTCATCTTCATAAGTACTGGGATGACAGAACTATTAAATTCAGATTGCATTTATTTAAAAATCTAAACTTGTTCTGGAAACTGTCACATGGTCCTAAGTAAAGGGAGAACAACAGAAAACACCAAAAAACAGTATTAGAAGACAATGTGATTTTTTCCCCTCATTTTAAATATTCATTTTTGCCCTACTCTTTCCCTGACCTCTCTATCAAAAACAAATTAAACAAGCAAACAACGACAGACAAACACAAGTTTTGAAGGTGCCTACGACTGAGTGTCAGGGCATAGTCAGTGCTAGGAGATTTTGTAGAGCAGTACAAACCTGAAGTAGGTCTGTTCCTACTTACTTCCTACCTCAAAAGGCCTTTGATTGAAAACCAAATAGAAAATAGATTTACATAAACAATGTAGATGAAAGACATCATATTTTCCCATTAACAGAAGCACTGTAAACAAATACTAACAGAACCAGTCACTTACATGGAAGACAGTAAAGTCAAGAGGCTGTCTTTCATTTTTTCTCAATGTGAGATATGTCTCTTGTGCTTGCCCAACTATAAGCCAGCTTTGAAGGGTAACTATTAGTACCATCAGGCTCAGAAAGAACCTCTGGTGGGGGTTCTCATGCTGAGGCCTAGAGGAGAGGCTCGCTATGGTCTCATTACCAAGCCCAATAGCTCTACTCATGTAGATGGTGACTACAACCAGTACACAGTCACGTAACCAAATTGGGCAATGAACCTCTGTTTGATCTTCCTAACTTCCTCCTGTAAAGAAATGTGGTCATCCCCCCACTTTTGCAAGCGGGGTGCACATCTTGCTTTTGTGCAAGCAGAACTCAACAATTTTGCCACTCTTGGTGTGACTGCAGGCTGTGTGACAGGCTGTGTGACACCTGAGACCACTGGATCCCTCTCACACCCAACCCAACTCCTGCCTGATTCTTCTTATAATTACCTACATGGGTTGCACATCCATCATCTGAAAATCTCAAATCCAAAGTTCTCTACACCCTGAAAGCTTTTGGGCATTGATGTGACCCTGCTAGTGGAAATTTCCATACCGTGAAACTTTGTTTCACAAGGTATGTGTATATGAAACATTAAATGAATTTTATATTTAGACTTAGATCCTGTTCTCAAAATATCTCATTGTATATATGCAAGTAGTCCAAAACCCAAAAAAATTCTGAAACCTGAAACTCTTCTCATGCCAAGCATTTCAGACATGGGATGCTCAACCTATACCTAGATAGGTTCTTCGATTCTCCACTCAGGGAAAAAAAAAATCCAATCCAATCAAATCAAAACAAAACACCAGTGAGTGATGCTATGCCCATGTTTGTATCTAGTCAATCTTATTAACTAGCTAAAAAGCATTTTGTTCCAAATGAAAAGCCCAGCAACTGTTGGGCAAGCTTCCGGCTGGCTCAGTTCAGGGCTATATGGTAGCATGAGGCTGATCCTAAAGCCTTGGGGGCTGCCACCCACACTCAGGGAGTCATTCGGCAGGGCCTCAAAGGCTCTCAAGACATGAATCTACCGCAGAAAGGCACCTCTAATGCACTGGGCACGCTGAGGGCCGTGTGGCAGCCTCATTGCTACTCCAATATTCTCTCTCAAGCATCCAGTGTTGTTGCACAAGCAGGTGACATGCACTGAGTCCAGGAGGCAGGGCTGCCCCTTCTAGTTGGCAGCTCTGTAATTGCATGCTGTTTACCTTTGTGTTGAAGCCTTCAGCATTCTGGGTGATTTTGTAGAGCTGTGGAAACCTGAGCATGCTCTCCTGAGTGCAAGACCGCTCAAAGATTCCCAGAGTGAAGGGTGGCAACGCGGTGAAAATCTGTGAGAAGACAAAGAGCCATTAAGAGCAGCCCTTCCGATTTACACAGCAACCGTGTTTCAGCTCTCGGGAATGATGACTTAACTTCCAGTCAAGTCCAAACCTGAGATTCTGTGATTTGTAACTCCCCGGACACCCTCCAAACAAAGAAAATAAATGAAAGATCATTTTATTACTGTTAATCTGTGTAAAATGAATACATTGAGCACTTGAAAACATAAATATTTGATGAGCCAAGAAATCTTGTTAAATTACAACTACCCTCCTTTGTAGAGTGCGAGTGATGAAGAATCACACAGTTAGCTCTGGGAAGTGTCAGATTTTCTGTTCGTGTGGGCTGAGGCACAATTTTACAACTTCCCATCCTGTTTTATCCTCAAATTTCAGGAAGCACAAGGTTCCTCATCCATTTATTCATTCAAGAGACACATACTGTGAATGAGTTATGGGACAGATATTGTGGCAAGCTCTAGGAATACAGAGATTTAAAAACAGAACAAGGAAAGAGAGGAAGCGGGCTCCGACTTGCAGAACTCTGTCTACTGCAGAAGTGGGGAAAGGGGGCACAGTGCAACAGATACACAGATAAACATATAAAACACAGGGCTCTGCACAATTTCTCACATGCTGGGGGCAGGAGGAGGATGGAGAAGAGCAGGAAGAGCCAAGTAAGGATTCTTGCATCAGTGAGTATGCGACTTGCACAGTACTGAACCTGCAGGATTGGACAGGATGTTCGGGGATTTGTCAGGATGAGCGCTCCCCTGGGAAGCTTCCCTTGAGAAGAGTACTCCCTTCAGAGCTTGAAGGCATCAGGAGCACATTAAGGGGAACCTGTAAGACACAGGACAGTGGCCAGTGGAGAGCATGGTGCAAGCTAAGGAAAGGAGGGAGAACAAACAACTCCTGTGTACTGGAAAGACAGGGCCAGGTGCTGAACAAGAGATTTGAAGGATTTCAGTCCAGGACATGGTGTGGTCTCCTGAGTCATTCTCATTGGTTCTGCCATGGTTCACAAAGGATGGGTCACTCACTGCTTAGCATCCATGTCAGGCGAATCTCTACCCACAAAACCAGGAATCGCTCTAGCTGTGGAACCAGACATGCAACTCGGAAAGAATCCTGAAGCCCAGTTATTTGGAGAGTGAGTATCTGGCCAGAGAAGGGTTCCTCCTGCAAGCCTGTTAGGATCATGCAATCAGAGGGGTGGTAAGGTTGAACTCCCATGCTCTTCCTCTAGTGAGAACAGATGGAAAGCAGCCCTGGGATTTCAATGTGTTGCAGGCCTCAAGAAGATCTAGAATTGTTGTACTCTCTTCTCTCGCAGTAACAGAAACTTTTATGACTAGATGAAGGTGCTCCTCCCATATATTTGAGAAGCTCTACATGTTTTTCTAAGCACATATCGTCATGACCATTATTGCACATAGCTGTCTTTTTCTTTTTGCTTCTTAACTCTACTTTCTTCTTCTCTCCACTTCAAATCCTCTCCACCCTTCTTCACTGTGCCAGCAGCACGTCCACCCTATCCTACCTTTCATCCTGTTTAGGGCATCCTGCACACACGTGCCTAGACTGGCCAGAGGTCATGATTTTACAAAAAGGGGATATTACAACATTTTTCTTCATCATACTTTTCTTAGTAGACAACACTTTGTGGAAAACCCTCAGTCTCTTGGGTTTGACACTAATGAAGTAATTTTAATGTTTGCATAATTCATAACATGGATGTACCATATTTTTCCAGTCATTTGCCCACTGATGGGCATTCGTTTTGTTTCCTGGTCTTCATTACCATAAATGTTATGTGATAAACATCTATAAAACATTATACTACACATGTTTTTTCTTTTAGTACTTCCTTGGGAAGGAGTCCCAGAAGTAGGGCCATCGTGTAAAAAGAAACATCATTTTAATTCTGTGAGATGTTGCTGGTTACTTTCAAAAAAGGTTTCAATCATTTATGTCTCTGCTTACTCTATCAGCAGTGGTTGGTTATATTGGTCTTTTAATAGTCTCCAGTCGGAAAATCAAAGATACTCTTACCTTAAACAATTTACATCTCCCTGACTACCTGTGAATTGGAGCACGTTTCTATACACTTGTTGGTCATCTGGATTTGCAGACGAAATATCTGTGAAGTATCTAGTCCAGTCATATTCATTTTCTTTTAATGGCTTACCTCCTTTTGTAAGAATTATCTGAGTAACATAGATCACAATTTAGTCTAAATGCATTGTCTACTGACTTTCAAAATGGTTTGTCTAGAAATATAAAAGCTTTTAGTTTTTATTCTATCTATCTATCTATCTATCTATCTATCTATCTATCTAACTATCTCCTCTTCTTTTTTGTGATACTGAGTATTGAATCCACGGCCTTCACACTGAACTACATCTGCATCCATTGCTTAATTTTATTTTGAGATACAGTGTCACTAAGTTGCTCAGTTGCCCAGGCTGGGCTTAAACTTGCTACGTTCCCTCCTCAGCCTCCCAGAGTGCTGGGATTACAGGCATGTGTCACTGCACCTGGCTAAAATGCTCTTAAATTTTAAATGGTCAATGACAGCTTTCAAGTGTCCAATTGCGGTTAGAGAAGTCTCTCTGTACTAGAACTTAGCATGTAGTTTTAGGAATATACTGGGGAATACGTAAGGTTTTATTTTTTACTTTTAAAGCTTTAATATAGCCAGGGTTTATTTTTTCTATATAGTGTAAGATACGAGTCCAGTTTTTCCAGTTGATAGAACACAAATAATTAATCAAGACTCTACCCCCTTAGTTGAAAAATTACCATTAAGGTTTCTAAATCCTTATAGTACTAAAATTTAGAGCTGAGATCTAGTTCTAGAATTTCTAACTTGCTAAATGTTATGTCAGTAAAAAGCCGATTTATTTACAGTATCTTTGGAGTACAGTTTGATATTTAGTAAAGATAAGTCTACCCTCATAATCTTTTCTAAACACACTTTCCATATTTATTCTTGGGTAGCTATCTATTCCATTTATATGTTGTATAATTTTATGTAGCTTGCCTCTTTCCCCACAATACTTGTTGGGATTCTATTCAAAATAGCAAATTTATGTATTAAACTTTAGAAGAGTTATTTCTTTAATGATACTAAATCTTCTATAAGAAAAAAGATGCCTATTTGCTCAAATGTTTTATATCCTTCAATAAGACTTTGATTTTTTTCAGATAGGTAGTATAAAACTATATCTATGCAATATATAACTATCATTTTGAAAGGAACTATTACTTCTTTTGTACCTTTAGGTGCCCACTTTAGAGTAAAAAATAAAAAATAAAGCTGTTGATTGTTAGAACAAAAAAAAATATTGATTTTTGTATATTTATCATTTATCTACTTACTTTATCAAATTTGCTTATAATTCTATTATTTTTCTTTCAAATTTTCTAGACAAACAATTGGCTATAGATATATGTACATGACTATATATATATATTTATATACACACACATATACTTTTTTTTTTTTTTTTTGAGACAGGGTCTCACTATGTAGTTCAGGCTTGCCTTGAACTCACTACGTAGCTCAGGCTGGTCTTGAACTCACAGCAATCCTCCTGCCTCGGCCTCCTGAGTTCTGGGTGGGATTACATGCATGTATATGGGTGCTGGGATGACTGGCTGTGACCATATTTTTGTATACCTATTTGTGCAAGCATCGAAAGTGATAATCGTTTTTCCAACAGTAGTAGTTATTTAATCTTTCTGGCAGTTACTATAAGTTAAAGAATAATGCTAAACTATAATGTGATGGCAGGCTAATAGACTTGCTATCACTTGACTGGTTTCTTAGAATGAAGAAGTTTTAGGATTTTAACATTTATGATAACACAGTACTGACTTTTATAAATAGTCTAAATACATTTAATTGATGCTTTTCTATCTTTTTTAGAGTTCTTATTTTGGGAATGGTAGCTGAATTGCTTCAAATACTTTTTGACCAGTTTTATTTCTTTTTGTCATATTTTTATCAGTACATATTGGTGATACAGACTAATGGCTTTTATTTTGGCAAATTAGTACATGCACGTAACACACTTTAATCATTTCCTCCCCATCCTCCCCTACACATTTTATTTTGGGGATGATTCAATGTGTATAATGTATTTTGATCATATTCATGCACTTTCTTACCCACTCTTATACTTTCTCCACTAATGGGGTCATATCTTTCTTCATTTTGTTGGTATAGTTACATAGAAAGCTTTTTTTAAATTTAGAATGTTCTCTGTTCCTAGAGTAAATCCTATGCGGTCAAATATTCTATTCTTACAACACACTGTTAAACTCCACTAGCTGTAATTTCTTTAAAAAGTTTTGGGTTTGTAAGTGAGGATTTCTTCTTCAAATCATGATGGTTTGACATAGGATTTCCTGGAACAGTTTCAGTAACAGTAAGGTTACCCTCACTCACAGTATGTATAAAATTTAGCTGAAATCCCTCTGATAGTGGTAGCTTTTGTCCCCAGGTGGCCTTCAAGTCTCAAAATTAAATGATACAGAAATGTGAATTAAACATATAATAGTCCCTGCCTAAAGCAGGTTACTGCTGTCCTTTGTAAGCAGAGATTTTAGATGCCTATAATCTCAGATAGCACCAAATTCTATACATGCTGCATTTTTTTCCTACACATACATATCTATGATAAAGTTTCATTTATGAATCACACACATAAGAGGTTAATACAAAACCTATGAATAGAGAACAATTATAATATGCTACGTTAAAAGTTAAACATAAATTATTTATTTTTGGAATTTTCCATTTAATATTTTCAGAGCATAGTTGGCTATGGGTGACTGAAACCTTGGGAAATAAAATCGCAGGAAAGGGGAACTGATGTTATGAGAATGTAATATGATGGTTAGATCATTGCTGGGGGACAGGCAAAATTTCCAAGTCTGATTTAATGTTATTTAATCTGCTATGAAAATTAAATTAAAAACCAGTGATTTGCTTCTTTACCAGCCTTGGGGAATCAAAGATAAAAAAGAATCACAGAAGAAGAAAAGGTCAAATAGAAATACCGCTTAAAGAAAACGGCAAAAGAGAATCAAGCCCAGAAGAGAAGGTTCCCAGCAAATGCTTTCCTTGTCACAAACTGCCTTTTGCACTGAGTCTCTAAAATGGTTATGGACTGGAAAAATACTGATAAATAAGACACTACTGGCAATCTTGGAATTGGACTAATATGGATTAGAAAATTGCATCGTATTGATGTTAAAATTTTTTAATTTGATCACTACACTGTGGTTACACAAGAAAAGATCTTAGCAAACATACACTAAAGTATTAAGTAGTAAAGGGGCACTGTATCTGTAACACACTCTTGCCTGGTTTAAAAACTCTGTTGTGTGTGTGTGCGCCATGTGTGTGAATGCACACATGTGTGAATACATACAGTACATGAAGGTTCAGAGAGAATACAAATGGGGACAAAATGCTAATAATTGATAGATCTGAGTAAAAGATACATAGGAGAGCTCTGTATACTCTTTGTAACATTCCTCTCAGTTTCAACTGACTTCGTATAAAAGCTTCCAAAATAACTTACATGGGGAAACTTCCCATTATGGTCTGCATGTAGTTTGAGCACATCCCTTAGAGGCTGACATGCGGGAAGCATAGCTCCCAGCATGGTGGTGCAGAAGTACAGAACCTAGCCAGGCGTGGTAGTGCATGCCTGTAATCCCAGCACTCGGGAGGCTGAGGCAGGAGGATCGTTGTGAGTTCGAGACCAGCCTGGGCTACAAAGTGAGCTCAAGGCCAGCCTGAATGGCATAGTGAGACCCTGTCTCAAAAAGACAAAGGCTGGAGATCTAGCTCAGTGGCCTAAGCACTTGCCTGGCAAGTAGAAGATCATGAGTTCAATCCCCTGTGCTGGGATGGGGTGGGGGAAGAAGTGCAGAACCTTTAAGAGGCAGGGCCCAGTAGGAGGTGACTGGGTTAGAGGGTTTCACCCTCCGCAGTGATTCACATAAACAATACAGTTCTCACAGCAGTGAGTTAGTTCTCTCAAGAGTGAACTGGTACATAAAGTGAGGCTGCCTTATACATTTGTTCTCTCCAACACACAGCTGTTTTCTTTCTGCTTTCTTCCTCCTGCGTTGGGATGCGGCCAAGGGGGACCTCACTAGAAATGAGCAGATGGAGCTGCCCAATCTTGGACTTTCGTCCTCTTACACTGCGAGTTAACTAAACCTCTTATTGTTAATAAAGTGTCCAGCCTCAGATACTTTGTTGTAGCATCACAAAACGAACTATACACCTCCTCGTTCCATGAAGTTTGATGCTCCCAGCTTGGGAGACTCAAGGCTGCTTCAAAGGTCCTTGACCATCTTAACCACAAATGTCTTTCTTACCAGCACTCCTGACACCCACTTCAAACTATGAACTCTGTGGTGGCCTAGGATCTAAATAGGTATAATGTGACCATTCTACAGCCTTGTTCCTTCCTAGTGCTGAATCATCATGGTGCAATCAGCATTTAACCTACTCAAAGTAGTTTCAAGTCCTGCAAAGCTAAAATTTGTACCCTCTAACGGTACATATAGGGCAGACCCCCAAATCCCTATCTGTGGGGCAGATGGCCAAAGGGGCTTCTCTAGTACATCAGTTGAACCCTGCAGTCACCACCAGTCAGTCATCTTTGTCTTTCAGGTCATCAGCACAAATCTGTAGTGCACTTTGCAGCAGGTAATACAGTTAATAACTGGTCATCACAGCTCAAAGTCAAGATATGAGTCCAGTATCTCCAGCATCTGAATCCAAACAACTGACCCTCTTATGTATATACATAAGCTACACAGGAACGGGCATGCACAGTCTTCAGCATCTTATACACAGCACTATGCACAAAAGCTACTCAGAAAAGAGGACTGACTCCATGGGTGATATAACTATCAATATACATACAAGTTGTAAATATTTAGAGTAGCACCAGCTATATTATCACACTGGCTTACTTCCATCTGCATGTATTTATGATGGCTGCTTCAAAAGGTAAACTTGCACAGAGCACCAAATATCAGGGTTACGATCCAAAACCAGGGGGAGAGAGTAACATAAGAGACTGGAAGAGATTCTGGGGTGCCCACAGCACTCAGCTATAAGCACCTATTTCTTTCTGCCAGTAAAACAAAACTGAAAATGCTAGGCAGCTACTGAGCCATCTCAGCTTAGAGTTTATATATATTTTGCAGCTTTTGAATTTGTCACTGTCAAAATAACCCCTTTAAAATCATAAAAAATACAGCAAAGAAGCTGATTATCATTCTTCTTGGGTGCTGAAAAATAAAACTTCACCATTCAAGCATTAACTGTAGGGGAAAGCATTCTTCTACAAGGGATCTTAAGAAAAGGACACTAGATCATATATTGTAAGTTCATCTCTATATTCAAGAATTCAGAAATAGAATTATGAGGTGGAGTAACTTCAGATGTAGCTCTGAAAATTTCACCGTAGCTAAAAACATGAAATTATTGTACAGGCATTTAGAGAGGGAGTAACAAGGGTCTGTTACCAAGATATACGGGTTAATAATTTCATGGGGTTATTCAAGAAAGATGTGTTGTGATTGAAACCATGTGTGCAGAGTCAGGCTTCTACAGGATGTGTTGCAGCAACAAAGGCCCTAAGATGTATTTGTGCTGCTGCTAAGTACACAGATGATGGACTCAGATACACTTCACAGACATAAACAGTGAAGGAATGTCCCCGAAGTTCTGCACGCTATCAGAAAGAGGGAGAATACTTACCACATTGTACAAGCCGATGCACCAGCGTTCAAATAAAATCTGCCCAGAAAATCCATTAACAAAGGCAAACCAAAGCTGAAAGAGAAGAAAAGTTCATGAAGTTTTATATCAATATTGACCTAAACGTTTCCACTCACTGAAGAAGTAGCAGGGAATGTGGACCACCAGCTGGATACAGCTGCTGAGGAATAATGAGCCCCAGGACCACAGTAGCTGTTCTTTCGTAGAACATAAATTCCCACTATCACAAATATTAATATGTTATGGAAAAATTTTATTTAAGACATTTCATTTTTAAGAGGTAATATGCACATGCTTATAGAAAAACAACTTAATGTATATCTAACATGTTTTATGTCAACACTGTCACATTGACTGGAAGAGTCTCAACTTCATGTTCTTTTCTTCCTATAAAGTTGCTGTGATAGAATTTGTTTTGGTAGAATTTTCAAATATATAAAAATCATAAACAAAAAAACTCCTCTGTTGATCATGCATGTTTTTCGTGCATAAAATACTGACCCTTTTTAATTGGATATCTACTGCCTCAGCAAATGTCAAAATAGTATAAGAAAAACATGTTCAAATTGTCTTTTGGAGTAACATAGGATGCATAAATAAATGAAATGTTAGACTATTATTCATGTTTTCAAGTAGTCTATAATCCTAATTGATTAGGCACAAGGTCCTGACATAAAAACAACTACAGAACAAAGTGCCAAGAATATAATTAGTAGGACATGACAAGGGAATAAAATAATTTTAGAGAAAGAAAGATCACTCGACTATGATTAGGAGAAGACACAGAAGCAGTAAGAGTGGAGTGGAAGAAAGGTTAGCTATCAGGACAGTAGACAGAAACCATACTCAGAAGGATGCAAATACGGACACATGGAATATAAAATACTATTTATTTAAAACTACACTATTTATACAACACAATTCTGGTGTTTTGGGGTAGACTTTTAAATATCTCCAACAAACCACAGACTCTACTTTAGTTAGTAAAATCATGAAAAACTAAATCCATTACGATGGTAGAACTAGCAACTGAGAACAAATGCACTACAACAACCCACACAGAAATCAACTCTAGCGTTGAAATTTTAGTTAGATTTTTCAAAATCAGCTCCTAATTCCTCCAGATCAAACTTTCTTCAGATAGCAACTGAACTCTACAGCACTCCATATATAACTATACCCATTTATGATGTTTGGTATAAACAGAGACTCACCAGGTCCTAGTGATATAAAATTAAATTCCTCAATACAATTAATTGCTGGAAGTTTTCCTTAAACACGGTTTTCATCACACCATTCTGTAGTTTAAAAGATGACTAGAACACATTTACAAATCCAGATTAAACCTGCTGATTTTAAAAAAAACCAATGTACTCTTAATTTCAACATTCATCTTAAGAGGTCCCCAAGAGGCCTGGTGAGGAAATAATGGAGGACAACTAATAACCAAAGCTTCGTGTTTATGTTGTGCGATCAAAATGTTCTTACAACATTTATTCAAATATTTGCCATTCCCAAACCCAGTTTCATTCATTGTCTCCTTTCCATTTGAGAACTCAGCAATCAGTGCTCAAACTAAACTTTTAATATAGTGAGAACTTGGATCCACGCATGATACAAACATACCTATGTTTCAAGGGATTTATCATAATTTTTGCAAGTTTGTGCTACACTTCCATGTTCTTCTTTTCAACAATTAAGCCAACAGTGGTAGACATCTACCACTGTTGCTTAATCCAATTAATTTGTCTCGTTGAAGATGGCACAGTAGTGGTATGTTAGTGCTTCTTATCAATTGAAAATAGCAAAAATAATTTAAAGTAGAAAAGATGGTCCATTTTCAATAACTTGTGAGACAACCTTAACTAAAACTGTGTACAGCTGGGAATGTAGCTCAGTGGCACGGCGCCTGCCTGGCTACTGCAACGTCCTGAGTTTGATTCCTGGTTAAACAAAACAAAACAAAAACAAAACAACAAACTGTATATAACACAGAATAGATGCTGATAAATATAAGATTAGATCAAATCAAGACAAAATGTTAAAAGAAGACAAAATCTACAGATCAAAATGGTAAAGAAATTTTCAAGAAATAAGTGAAACAAAAAACGAGCAGAAACAACTACTTAAAGGGTAAAATATACAGGAAGAGACAGCAGTGACTAACATCCCTGGAAGGATTCAATACAGAAGGAATGCTTTGAACTTAGTGGAATGTATGTACATATGGATTTTTATTTTTTTAAGAATCAAGTAGGGAAAATGGATGCAGAAGCATACATGTCAGTCAAGTTTATCCTTTCTGTGGCAGAGTAATACTCCATTGTATATTAAAAAATCCACACCTTACTAATCCATTCATTGGTTGATGGTCATCTGGGCTGTTTCTAATTTCTAGCTATTATAAACTGTGCCACTGTAAACAAGGGTGTGTATACATCACTGTGGTGCGATGCTTTTTAATTCTGTCAGAAAGATACCAAGAAAGGGAACAGCTGGATCAAATGGAACCTCCAATTTTAGTTTTCCACAGTGGTTGCACCAGTCTACCATCCCACCAACAGTGGAGAAGGGTTCCTTTTTCCCCACAACCCCATCAGCACTTGTTATTGGTTGATTTCTTGATGATAGTCATTCTTCCTGGGTTGAAGTGGAATCTTAGTGTTGCTTCAATTTACAACTCTCTGATGACTGGTGATGTTAAACATATTTTCATATATTTATTTGCCATTTATATTTCTGCATCTGGTAAGTATCTGGTCAT
This sequence comes from Cuniculus paca, assembly GCA_004365215.1. Lineage (NCBI taxonomy): Eukaryota > Metazoa > Chordata > Mammalia > Rodentia > Cuniculidae > Cuniculus > Cuniculus paca. The sequence goes on from RJWT010000387.1 coordinate 65,083, forward strand.
TTCAGATGCCCATTTCTGGATTGGATCTTTAAATCTGGGAAGTCTGATTTTTTTTTGAGTTATTTTATAACCTAGATGTTAGTTCTTTGAGGAACAGCTGGCGAAAATTTTTTCCCACTCTGTGGGCTGTCTCTTCACTCTGTTGGTGGTTTCTTTTGCTGTGCAAAAGCTTTTTAATGAGATGAGATCCATGTTGTTGATTCTTTGTAATATTTCCTGTGTGATCAGGGTTTTATTCACAAAGCCTTTGCCTACACCAATGTCTTCAAGAGTTCTACCTATTCTCTTTCCTCTTAGGGTTTCTATTTTAATATTCAGATCTTTGACCAATTTTTATTTTACTTTAGTGCATGGTGAAAGATATGGGTCTAGGTTTAATCTTTGACATGTGGAAAGCCAGTTTTTCCAGCACTGTTTATTAAAGAGGCTATTTTTCTTCCAGTGAAGCTGTTTGGCACCTTTGGCAAAAATAAGGTGCTGAGTGTGTTAGGAGTTGTTTCTGAATATTCTAATCTGTTCCATTGATTCTTCTGTTTTTTTCAGAACCATGCTGTTTTATCATGGCAGCTTTATAGTATAATTTCAGAGATTCTGATGCCTCCTGCCTTGCCTTGTTGGCTTTTTTTTTTTCTTTTTTGGGAGGCACCAGGGATCAAGCTCATGCTTGCCCTTGCCAGGCAGGCGCTTCTGCCACTGAGCTAAATTCCAGGCCCACCTTGTTGGTTTTTATTAATCCAGGTCTCTTTTGGTTCCAAATGAATTTTAGGAATATTTTCTCTAATTCTATGAAGTATGCTATTGGTATTTTGATTGGGATTGCATTATATCTGTATAACAATTTTGGGAGTATGGCCATTTTCACTGTATTGGTTCTACCCGAGAACAAGGAATACTTTTCTATTTTCTGATATTCTCCTTGAGCTGCTTTTTGAAAGTACTATAGTTTTCAACATAAGGATTTTTTATTTCCCTCATTAAATTATTTCATTTTTTTCAATGCTATAATGGAAGGTGTTGTTTCCCTAATTTCTTTCGCAGTCTGTTTTTTATTTGTGTACAAGAATGCTATTGATTTTTGAGTGTTGACTTTGTATTCACCTATGTTACTGAATTTAGTTATTAAATCTAGAAGTCTCTTGGTGGAGTGGGGGTCTTCTAAGTAAAGTATCATGTCATCCTCAAATAATGATAATTTAACTTCTTTCTTATTCTTATTCATTTTATTTATTACTGCTGTTTAATTGGCTAATGTTTGCAGAACTGTATTGAATATTAGTGGTGATAGTGGATATCCTTGTCTTGTTCCTGATTTTAGAGTGAAAGCTTTCCATTTTTTACCATTTAGTATGATGTTGGCTGTTGGTTTGTCATATATCAGATTGAGATAAAGAGCATCTATTCCAATTTTCTGTAGGGTATTTATCATGAATGAGTGTTGGACTTTGTCAAATGCTTTTTCTGCTTCTATTGAGATGATCATGTGACTTTTGTCTCTGGTCTGTAGATATGATGTCTTACATTTATTGATTTGTGTATGCTGAATCATTCCTGGGTCTCTGGGATAAAACCTACTTGGTCATGGTGTACAATTTTCTTAATGATTTGTTGCATTTTCATTGCCAGTATCTTATTGAGGATTTTTATGTCTATGTTTATTATGGAAATTGGCCTGCAGTTCTTTTTGTTTGAATCTTTCTCTGGTGCATTGTCAGGATAATGCTTTCTTCCATGAATGAGTTTGAGAGTATGCTTTCCTTCCAGTTTCACTAAAGAGTTTAAGGAACAGTGGCATTAGATCTTCTCCAAGTATCTTGTAGAATTCAGCAAAGAATCCATCAGGACCTGGGCTTTTCTTTGTTGGTAGGTTTTTAATTACATCTTCAATCTTCTTGACTGATACTAAGTTATGTAATTTTTTAATACCTTCTTGATTCAGCTTTGATAATTCCTATGCATCTAGGAACCTGCTCATTTTTTCTGTGTTTTCCATCTTATTTGAGTACAGCTTCTTTAAGTAAGTATTGATGATCTTCTGGATTTCTGCAGGATCTGTTGTGATTTCTTCCGTTCTATTCTTAATTTCATGGATTTGAATCTTTTTGTAACTTTTTCAATAAGGTTGGCTAGAGTTCTGAGACATTTCTAGGTAAATGGATGCACCAAACTCTTAAGTGAAATAAATCAGAAACACATGTTCAAATATTGCATGGTTTTCTCGGGTGTGAGAAACTGAAAGTGTAAATAAGGACCAAAATGTATAATTGATATTGTAAAACGGTAAGAAAATGTTCAAATGTGAAGGAGAACTAGAGAAGGGGAAGGGGGAAAGGAAAGAAGGCAAAAGAAAAAAAAAGAAAAGGAAACAAGGAAACAAAACTTTTGTAAATAAGGAGGGGAAGAGTGGGTGAAGAGAGGGAAAGAGTGGTTGAAGGGAGGGGAAGGAAATGGGAAAAATAAGAATCAAGATATATCATGTACAGATAAAAATTTCCTATGATGAATTCGATTATTATATACATCTAAAACATGCCACCAAAATTAATTTAAAAATAAAGTTAATTATCATAAATACAAAAAATGGAAATCAACCTGGCAGGCACTGATCAAGATAAGCTGAAAAGGACAAAATTTAAAACCATCTAACAGAAAATTCATAACACATATAAATTCTCCATGAAGCATATAGGCTCCTTGTGCAAGAGGAGGAAATGTTAGCAGGAGAGGTAGCTGTTAATGCAAGGTGATAGATGACTAATGGAGAAGAAATAGAAAATTTGATGAAAATGTATGCCTAGACAACTTCGAAGCCCTTCTCCCCAAATGTCTTAAAACATAATATAGAAAGATATCATGAAGTAAGATAATGCATATGAGATAGTCTCTACAGAAAACCCAAGATATGGGACAGAAGAAAATTTCACATATCCTTAGTGAGTCTAAAAAGCTAACGAAAAAGCTGCATTTCTTTAAAGTAAAATGTGTAAGATAGTAAAGTAAGAGGCAAACAGGAAAAGATCTAAGGTACTGATCAAAGCCACAGAAAGAAAGATAAAAGCCAGAAATGACAATGCTAAAAGCAGTCTTGTATAAGTGGAGGAGGGCTTAATGAAACAGTGCTAAGCAAAGGACTAAAGGTGAAGGTTGATTTTAATAGTCCTCACTCCCCAAGATGACTCTGAACTACACGTACTGCAAACATATACTAATAAAATTTTTAAAAGTAAAAAAAAAAACGAAAAGAAAAAGAGAAACAGAATTAGAAATCTTTCAAAGGTAGCAAATTCTAGAAGCAGTGTTTTTCAAAAAACTGTAGTTAGATAAAAAGATATCACAAAAGAAAAATTTGTGAAGTGTTCTTAAACTTTATTCACCCAGAATATAGAAAGATTGATTCCAATACATTTCCTGAAAAAGGATTAAATGAGTTTTATTTATTTTTATATATATATACTCAGTGCTGGGGACTGAATCCAGAGCCTCATGCATTCTCTGCATGTGCTACCACTGAGTTATACATGCAGCCTACATTTTTAAAAATTTTAAGATTAAGTCTTCAACATATTCAGGTAGAAAATATAATTAACCTGCAAAGGGGAAGAAATGCATGCTGATTTCATATTTCTAATATTATAACAATATCAGAAGCCAGTAGCAAATGTTTACAAATCCTTAGGAAAATACATAGTGTCAAGAATTTTAGCAAAGCTGGGTATGGTGGTGCACACCTGTAATCCCAACACTTGGGAGGCTGAGGCAGGAGGATTGCCACAAGTTTGAGTGAGTTCATGGCTATGAATTAGAGTGAGACCCCGTCAAAAAAAAAATCAGAGAAAAATAGAAAACATCAAAAGCTAAAAATATAAAATATGATTATAGGAGTAATGTTACATATATCTGTTATATTAATAATTGTTAAATGTTTGGGTGGATTAAAAAAATCCAAAACACGTCCAACAAATGTGAAAAAGGAATAAGATAAAATGCATAACCCTGAATTACAAAGTCCTAATGACTAGGGCTAACACACTGACAACACCACCTTTCGATCATTAAGCTTCAGTTGGTTGTCAGGAAGCACCAAGCGCAGATCCTGGGTCATTGTTTTGTACCCAAATTTCAGGCAATTATGGCAATGACATTTGTTTAATAAACCATCTTTCTCTCACTTGCTCTTTATTATTTAACAAATGGCCATAATACCATAAAAAGTGTATGGTATTTCAGTCTGTATATGTTCAAATTAACTACAGGTGGCTTGAGTACTTAAGCATAAAAAGCCAAACTGTGAAAGCACTAGAGAAAAATAGGAAGAAAACTGTATGTGAAAATGACAGTAAGACATGAAGCTCAGAAAGGATACATTGAAACACAGTACATTTTTGTAGAGAAAATGCTAACAAAGTTGGAAGAAAACTGATGAGCAATACAAATACAGCTCTATGAAAACAAAGGTCTAATTTCCTTATTATATAAATAGTTCTTTAATTCAGTTTGTAGCTACTAGAAAAATGGGCAAAGAATCGGGACAATGTGATCGCAGGGTGAAAAGAATATACTTGAAATACAGGACATTCCATTTTAATTACACATACAAAGGGATATCATTCTTTACTTATAATCTAGTCAAAGATTTAAGTTTGATAACCTGGGGAAACAGGTACTCTAATAGCAGCTGGTAATGGTATTGTCTATGAATAGTTTAATGTACTCTTTTTGTTACTCAGTGATTCCAATGATAGGGATGTACTCTTAATTATACCTGATAGTTGTAATCACGTAGCATTCAACATGAAAACATAAGGGTGTTTTCTGTGGCATTATTTGGAAAAATGAAAAATTAGAGCCTGCACGTACGTTGACAACTGATAAAATAAATTATGGTGCTGCAGAGAATCCATCATGGTGGGCTAGGTATAGCAGCTCTCACTGGTCACTGAAACAGTCTCCCACATCTGCAGGTATATGGTCATATGGGTGAAAGGGAGATCAATGAGTTGAACACAACTTGAATGAGATGCGAATGAAATCTAACAATAGGAGCAGCTTTTGTCCAACTGCAGCACAGGTTTGAGAAGTGGCATTGTGTGAAATGTACGAAAATCTCCTAGTGAAAAAGTCAATGAGGGCAAATGCCATGCCTAGCTGAACTCATCAGTTTTTCTACAGGATGGGGGCTGGAGTCTGAGATACTTATTTGGGAAGGGCTCCTGGGCCAACAGAGAGGGAGATGGTGGGGGGGGGCAGAATGGGAAGAAAGGGAAGAGGGGGA
>RJWT010000388.1:0-53535 GCA_004365215.1 Cuniculus paca
CGCGATTTGTCTGCTCGGCTGGTCTCCCCCCGGCTCTACATGTTCCCCGCACTGAGGAGACGGAAGAGGAGCCGTAGCCACCCCCCCTCCCGGCCCGGATTATAGTCTTTCGCCACAGCGGCCTCGGCCTCCTCTTGGATTCAGACGCCGATTCGCCCAGGTAAATTCCTGCTCTTTATTTCGGCGGCGGCGGCGGCGGCGGCGGCGGCGGCGGCGGCGCCAGCGCCAGGTCCTCAGCGTCTCCTCCTCGCTCCCCTCCCCGCCGCTTCCTCAGCGGCCCCAGGTCTCTTCCACGGGCGAGTCGAGAGTTCGCTCCTCTCTGGTGGCAGCCGCCCTGGGTGGCGGTGGTTTCGCACCCGCTCTCGGCCGGCTCCTGCGGTGGGGACCGGGCTCCTGCCGGGCGGCCGGGGAGGCGTAGGCCCGGCGGAGAGCGCAGGCCGCGGGCCAGCGGAATCTACTTGAGCTCGGGGATTAGGAGAGCGCCGGGCGGAGCGGAGCGGCTGCTGGTCGGTGACAGGCCTCGCCCGGGAGAGGAGCCGTAGCTAGCGAGGAGGCGGAAACAATACAACTAACAGCAAATGTGCTCCGATCGTCCCCATATTTACAACTTTCCCGGTCCGGGAGTGGGGAGCGTCCCAGTGAAACAAACAACCCCCCTTCTTCCCCCTGTGACCCCATGAAGGGAGGAAGTAGTTTCAGTTAGTGAGCCAAATGTAAATACTCAGACGTGAAAACGGTGGTAATTCTTGCTCTTTGGAAAACTTGTTTGAACGTTGGAAAGTTAATAAAGAGTCGTTCTCTTTTTAAAAGAATTAAATCATCCACATTAGTGTGTAGCATAGGGAAGCGTAATGCAGAAGTGACTGCCCCCCCTACCCCCCGAAGAGCTTTTATGCTGTTTGACAGTGTGTGTTGCACATGGACTTTTAATTCAAAGTCAAGTATAAAGTACTTGACAGGTCTACTCTGCCACTTTGTATTTGTGTGTGTTATGTAAGGACAGTTTTAACCGACTGTGCATAAAGCACTCAGGTACTTCCTGACCCAAACATGTACAAGCATACAAAGAATTTGAAATGTTCCGAGCATTGTGCTGAGATAAGGATTAAGACGAATTTTCTTGAAAAAGAGAGAAATTAAGTATTGATTAAAATCTTTCAGAGGTTTTTTAAAAAGAAAGAAGGTGCCATCCTTTCATGTCAGGGCAGATCTTCTCGAGGTCCCAGGGTTGTCATTGGCTGTTTGTGCCATGATGTTTGACTGTGTAATGAGAGAGGTGTCGTTTTAATAGGTCAAATGTATCTGTAAATGCTGGAAAAAATATCAGTTGTATCTTAACAAGTTCTAGTTCAGGAGAAGTGTTGAGAGCCTGTTTATGGAGGCCTTAGTACATTGATGTAAGGGGGAACCGCCAGTTTAAAAGTCCTCAGTCGTAGAAGTTGCATAGAAAATTGCTGTAAATGTACCTGGTATAGACTCTTCTGATACTTTGTTTCATACTCAGTGAAGGAAAACCCTCATTGGTTAAAATGAAGCAACGCTGCTTAATAAAGTTCCTTGTTTTACTAGTGGGTGCCACACTGGTTCGAAATTTTTTCTTATTAAGTTATTATTGTCACTGTTGAATAAGTAACTTTTCGGAACCTTATTTTTGAGTTTAGCATCCTGTTTACAGCAAATTATTTCACATTTCCTACAAACGTACGGATAAATGTTAGAAAGAGTGAAGTTAATATAGCTGTCACGTACAAGGCATGTTTTTAATGCTATAAATCCGTGTAGTAGTCAGTAGCGTGTCCGTGATTTGTATTGGTCAGGGAGCAGTTTGAATTTTAAAAAGCTTGAAGCTCCTGCTGAGCCCCAATCCCGGCCTCCCTCCCTCCCACTAATCTCCCATTCCTGTCTTTGTGCTGCCTGCTCCTGTTAGACACTGTTTGCTACAGGGCCTCAGGCCTACAGTGGGCTGGGGGGGGGGTTGCGGGTGGGGGGCATGCCAGGGAGGGAATGCATAAGGGAGGAACTTTTCACATTTGAAGAGAAAGCTGAGGGTTTCGTTTTCAGGGTGGCATGGAGTGTGGTAAGGGCTTCATTATAAATGTTTAAAAGGTTTTCATGTGTTCCTGTGGTTGTCTTTGCAACTTTTGTTCATTAAAATACTAAGATGTTTGTCAAGGGATCAATGTTATTTCCCCTAAAGATGGAAAGAACAGTTCTTGTTTAGGTTTCATCAGAAGCAACTTATGTTTAGAGCTTTATAAAGGGAGCCCTATGCAGATGCTTGACTCAGTGTGTTAAGTATCAGTTTGATTTTTTTACTTGAGACTTTGGAATTAGATTATAGTTAATTATTCCTCTTATTTTCCCGATTCTACATATCTAATAATTCTATATATCTAATACAGATTGTGTGATAGCGTTCCTTAAGATAGCATAAACATTTCCTTGAAATGTATTTGAAATTGTCCTTTGGCTTAAACTATTTAAATTGTTCATTTTTAAAAGGGAAAACTCAAAACTTGAACTTTAAATTTTCCATAACTTAATTGGAGAGGATAATTTGTGTTCCATTGTTGGACCCCTCCTGTATTGAGATACTCACCATGGCTAACCTTGTACAGTATTTCCATTTTTTAAAAAGTCACTGAAAACAGACAAACGTTAAGTGTTTCAGTGTTCTTAAAACTTTAGTTACATTATTTAACTGGAGGACAATCCATGTTAAACATTAAATAATCATCTTCAGTGTTTTGAGAAGCATATATAGACTGCTTCCTTGTTAAAGCCATTAAAACATTTGTTTACTGAAGTTATTTGAGTGTATTTTTGAACCTGTGCTAGGTATGATTATACTGGTGTCTGCATTTAAAAAGAAAATATTTTTGAAGAAAGACTATTTGAATTCTCTTTAGGGATGAAAAGTGAAACTTTTTACAATAGTAGTAAACAATTTTGCCTCTGCACTGTAATCATTATTAAGTTTCAAAAATATTAGACAAGACACTGAAGCATGAAAACAGTTGGGAGGGGGTAGAGTACCAGACACAAATATGTCATTTCTAAGGTTTCCTAAACTAATTTCATATTTAATTTTTTGGTACCAATAAATCATCAGACTGTCATATAAATATCTGAACTCTTAGATTTTGACAAAGCCTATTATGATATTTCTGCTTTCTCAAAAGCAGATGCATGATTAATAATAAATGACTAAATAAAACCTAAGTTTGAGTTTTGGGTAATTTCATTTAACTTTTCTTTCTATTGCTTAAAAGGAAAAGCATAATTTGTAAATGATTCTAAAATTTTAAACTAATATTTCACTTTTGTATTAGGTGATTGGGAGATCTGAGGTAAATAAAACTATTTAGAGAAATGTAGTTTTAATTCTGTCACATTTATTTGCCGTAATATAAATAGGAAAGTACTGACTATGTATCTTTAAAGAAGCCTGATAATTAACTATTTAGTTGAAGATGCTTATTTTATTATCCTAAGCATAGTGAATTGGCTTTGGTGGCAATTTATGGCCTTACAGCCTTCAAAGATCACTTTTTAAGCAGTTTTTCCTATTTTCAACAGTTGTCATTTATATTAATTTTTTGTATTTTTAAACTGCTCCTTCCAGGTGACCGGAGTCTATTTAGAAATATTCTCATTATTTCTTTGAGTGAAATGACCAGCATAATGTCTATTTTTTGACAATAAACTTGACACTAGAGACTATGTGATTTGCGTAGATTCCTGGAGTAAATCAGTTGAAGAGGAAGGAATTCTCTTGACTCTAGTTTTTTAAAATAGATTATGTTGCTTTAAGAAATGTCTGAGCTTTGATTTCAGAGGTAGGTGTTGCTCAGTGCTGACTCTGATATCATTTGTGACTTTTTCAATTATCTGGTTCAAGTTACTTTTCCCTCTTTTTTATCTTTGAGGGATGATACCTGTTTCTTGGTTGTGTTTTCCTCTTAAGAAAGTAGAACTTTTCCTTTAGAAATTCTGGCATGTTTGCTCTTTAAATGACTGTTTTATTTTCCTGTGTCCCTACAGAGACTATAAGTGAGTAACCATATTGTTAGAAAATGATATTAATATCTCCTGAAATGTTGAATTTTTAAAATTTTATTTAAAAAATCAAATTACTAGAATGAATTTTAGTGTTTCTAGTTAGTTTAAAAGCATTTTTAAAACTGTCTCTTTATTGAAGGCCATCATTGTAATTATAAAAGGTATTTTATGTGCTCATAATATTTTTTCCTACATAGGTTAAGTAATAAAAGTGATTTTAGATATTTGTGGTTTATGTAATTTTGATTTGGTGTAAATCTGGAATTAATTTTAATGGGTTGGGTTTTGTAAGTTTTCGTTGTCTTAAAGCATAATTTCTTTCTAGTCCCAAAGTGATATTAAGAGAGATTGATTGTTTTACTAGCATTGCCAGATAGGTTTTGTTGCATAAGATTTTGAGAGCTTATCATTTGTAGGAATTGTGTTAACTATATTCCCATACTATTATCTCATTTAATTCTTCTAGTAAGCCTGTGAAGTAAAAACAGTTATCCAGTTTACAGATGAAAAACTGAGATTGGGAAGGTTTAGAAAATTGCCTAGGATGTATATCTAGGGCCTTTACACTGGGCTACATCCTCAACCTTTTGTCTATTGATTATTTTTGAGACAAAGTTTTGCTAAGTCAGTAAATAGCATGGACAGGGTTGGAATTTGGATGCTTCTGCCTCAGCCTCTTGGAGTGCTGGGATAACAGGCATCCCCGACCAGATCTGGCTTGTCTGTGGTCTTACAATTAGTAAATGATTAGTCTGATTTGCATTTATTCTTAAGGTTTTAGCACTTCATTTCTAGTTTTAGTAAAACCTTAATATTCTTTTGGTTGCTCACTGTTTAAAAGCCATGTTGTCAAAGAAATTATATACATGAGGCAAAGACACAAAAACAGAATTCAGGCTGTATATCCTGGATATGTGTTCTTGAAATCAGCAGATATTTATTATCTTTTAATTTTATTTACTTCTCTTTAAGATTTTATACTGAATTGAAATTATTTGTCAAAACATCTATTTTTGACAAATTAGCTTTAGACAATATTCAGCCTGTAAATTAGTATGACTAATTTTTTTAATTCCAGTGTTTATACTGTAATGTTGATCCTTTCAACAATTTGATGATAACAGTTTGAGAGGTTTGCACTTAATCCATGGCGCTTCCCATTACATAATAACCTTATAGTCAATTCTTTTCTAAATACTACTTACAACATTTAAAAAACTCCTTTTCCTTTATGGTGAGTTATTTTCAGGATAAATTTGAATTTTAAATACAGTAAGAAAACTAATATTTAATAAGATCTCTGTTAAATGTTGTGTTCACTGCTTTTACACTTGTAATATGTAATATTCTTGGACGATTCCCTTGTGCCAGAAACTGGGCTGGAGCTTTATATGTATTTTCTTTTTATTATTTAAAATTTTGAGACAGGATTTCATTAAGTTGCCCAGTTGGGACTTGAACTTGTGATTTGCCAGCCTCAACCTTCCAAAGTACAGTTTTCTTAATTCCTTGAGATATGGTATGAAGGTGGCTTGGTGATAAAATTGAGTTATAGAATGATTAAGTGATTAGCCCAAGGTCACACAGCTACGAAGTGCAAGAAAAGTAACAAAGAACGTCAGAGTTGGTGCTTTACCCGATAACCTTAACAACTACACTGTGTACCATCATTTGTACCTCTCAGTTTACCCACTGAAATTAGTTATAATGTTCTTGTTTTATGAATATGAAAATTGAAGTTTGTCCTGGGTGGCACTTCAAGGAAGTGTTACAGAATTCCAATTCAAATATGTGTGATTCTGAAACACTTACATTTTCCATCCTACCACCCTGCCTTTCAAACTTTATAATGCAACATTTGATGAAAAATAGACTTGATTATAGGCAGATTGTATGTGGCTTATCAGAAGATCATCAAAAACTTCTTTTTCTTCATGGTACTGAGTATCCAGGGTCCAAGCACTATCATGCTCTATCACTAAGCTGTATCCCTAGCCCCCTCAAGATAATTTAAAAAGAATTCTTAAATGTTTGGTCAGTTATAGCTGATTAGTTATTTAACTGTAGTCTTTTGAAAATACTTTATTACTCTATCAAGTGTGTTGATACATATATATTTAAGTAAGATTTTAAAATATAAGAAATGGAATATATTAACTGTATGTACCTATGGAATAGGTAGCTTTAGAAAAGTTGGCAGAGGCGCTTTGTTTTCATGACTTCATTGTGATTCCTGAGTTATTTTTTAAAATGTTAAAAATGCTTAAAAATGTTATGCATTAAGAAAATTCCCTAAAAATGCATTAAACTTTTGAAATAAGTCATGTCATTAGATAAACTGCTTTCCTGTCTTACATGTGTGAAATGTATTCTTTCACATAGATATAGCAAACTTCTTTAAAAGTTTTCATTTGTATATGTTTGCTCTTTGTCAAAAAGGAAACATTTTGTCAGCACTCAAAAACATAAAATTAGCAATATTAATTTTTCAAAAATTTATGTATTGTTATATCCTGAGAAATTCAGAAATTGTGACAAATTTTGAAATGCTGGATTCCTTTTTGTTAGACTTAAATATTTAGGTCATTTGTCTTAGCTCTAAAGAATCATGCAGTCTTATGCAGATGAAGTGAAAATTTTTTATTTGGCCATTAATTTTGAAAATGTTTTACATACCTTAACTGTAACAATGTCCAAAACACTAATGAGTTCTTCAGGCTATGGTTTATTTTAAAAATATTAATCATTGTTAATTTTAAAAAATACATATTATTTTACATACCTTAAATATAACAATTTCCAAAACACTAATGAGTTATTATTCATGCTATGTTATTTTAAAAATCTTAATCTTTATGATTGATATTTGTGATATTTAGTTTATTTGCAAAACAGAAATATCTTTGATATTAACCCTAGTCAGGAAAATACATCACTGAGTTTTCTCAACACTGTTATTTGGCAACCCTTCCAGTGTATTAAAACCTGCTTTTAGTTGTCTTTTGTCTGACAGGATTGTGGGTTCTCAATTTCAGCTAAAGAAATTGGTCATCTGACTGTAACCTATTGTAATTTAGTTTTTACTTGATAGCTAAATTGTTACTCTATCCAGGTTTATATTAGTAAACTATTCTTTAAAAGCATAGCTGTCTTTGCATTTTTCTGATCATTTATTCCCTTTCATAGCATTTGTTCAGTTTATTATGTGTATCTCTTGATAAAATAATTTGTTCGATGGCTGCTGGCCATAGAGTGCTTGTCCTGTTTTAGATATTCAGTGATAAAGCTTTTTTGATTTGTTGGAATTGGGATGTATATTTCCTTTCTTTCTTTTTTTCTTTTTGCAGTATTAGGGAATCAAACTCAGTACTATATCTGTAAATCTAACATTAGTGAGTGGCAAGTATAATCCTGTTAATTTCAAAATATAATTTTCCTGGATATATAGTAGATACTCCTTGAATCTTACGCCTTTGGGCTGAATACATCTTACATATCCTTAACACTACATATGTAATATAACTTAATGTATAAAAAGAAATCAAATAAAACTTTAAAAGAGTTCCTTTTTCAACTGTTAGGACTGTCAAGTATAGGAAAGGTTTTTTGTTCTGGTCCTTTGGACAGTGTGTTTGAAGTTAAGATTCGGGAGTTTTATTGCAAGAGGATAGGTATCTAATTACTCTGTTTAATTCTTAAGGTAAACTTACTTTCAAATTTTCTTTGCCAATTGAAGTATATGTATAATAATACATAAGTTAACAGTAATGAGAAATATAGAACACTGAAAATCTATTTAATTGCATTAGTGATTTGATGACTACCTGTAAAACATTAGATTTAAAATCACATTATGGGTGTTCAGTTAGGTGATTTTAATGTACAATATTGCAACCACCACCCCTACAATCAGAATATTTTCATTATCCTAAAATGTTCCATTGTGTCCCTCTGTAAGCAGTTTCCTATCCTCTCCTACAGCTCATAGCAGCCTGATCTGATTTGTCTCCATAGTTTTGCCTTTTCTAGACTATCACGTAAATGGCATCATATACTGTACAATCTTTCGTGTCTGGTTTCTTTTACTAAGCTTTTGAGATTCATTCATGTTGTTGCATGTATTTAAGGTTGGTGACTGAATTTTGAAGTTGTTGGAAATGTACTGTTTAACTTCGATACTATTACCAGAATATTGTTAAAAATAATACTTTTAACAACCTTGGCTATCCCTTTCAAAGCTCAACAGGTGCTGTATTATTGAATATTTTACTTGCGTGTTTTTACTTGCTACTTACTATTACTACTATTTTGTTTGAGACAGGGTCTTGCTATTTAGTTGCAACTGGCCTTGAATTCACTGTGTAGCACAGGATAGTTTCAAACTTGCAGCTATATCCCTGCCTCAACCCCTTGAGTGCTGGGCTTACAGATGTGCACCACCATGCCCAACTCAACTGACGTTATTATTAAATGACATTTATTTGTACTAGTAAATGCTGTTAGGTTAAATGCTCTCCAACCAAGTGAAATAAAATACTGCTGTTTTTCATTGTAATTAAGAAAGTAATTCATGTGTTTTGGACATTTAGCTTACGAGACTAGAACATGAAATGAGGGATGGTACAATAAATATATTGCTAAAAATTGTGCATTTAGCTTTAATGTTTGTAAATTTATGTTTAAAATAAGTCATATTATAGTTAGGGAGGGCACAGATAATGTGAAAGCCATTTTTTTTTACATTCCCCACCCCCACCCCTAACTTTCTGAAACAACTTTCTTTCTGAGTTCAGGAGTCTTTGCTCTCATCATATTTCCTCTATGTCTTTGACTTCTCATTTTTAGATTCTTTTGCTAAGAAGAGTTCTACTTCTGTCCATCCCTTTAAATATTTGTATTTCCAAGGTGATTCTTCAACCTTAGTTCTGTTGACTTTTTCTGATGATCACGTTTATTTACAAAACTTCCTATATGCTGCTTATAAACTGGTGACTCACAAATCTGTCTCCTGAATATGTTTCTCTCCTGAGCCCCAGGATCTAGCTGTCTACCAAATACCTCTTGATAATCCCACAAATATCAGAACTTTGAAAGTATATAGATCCTTCCTACCCCAAAAGAAAGAATACTATTCCTGTGTGAAGCAAGTTAATATTTCTATCAACTCATTTGCCTAAACTACAAACTTGGAATAATCTTTGACCCGTCTCCTTTACTGTACCTCCAATCTCATTGTTCACCCAGGTCCAACGTTTTTAATACTTGCCTGAATATCACTTGAATCCATCTTTCCTCCAATATTTTAATTCTTGAGTGTGGGCCTAAATCTAAAACTTGCCTGATTGAATAACTTTAACATTTTAAGAAAAACGTAGAGCTAACTACAGTAATAGTATGTTTTAAGTGTTTGGATACTTTTTGCTTAGGCTCTGGCATGAAAAATTAAAGGGTAATCTTTAGTAATATTTACATTATATAACCTAAAAACAACTGTCTTTACACATTTTCATTATGTTTTTAAAATCTAAGGCTGTCATCTAGTATTATCAGCTGGAACAAATTTAGCCTTCGCCATTCCATATCTTGCTTTTATACTACTATGTTTCATAGATGTGTACGTTCATTTTAGTACTGTTTATGTGTTCAAGAGCAGAGTTGGAGTAAACAAAATGGGAACATGAGAGGAAAAGCAAAAGAAAGGCTATTTAATCAACTTTCCCATTTTGCGGAAACAAGTTTACTTGGAGTAACATTTTCACTTTTACAGATGGAAGAAAACTAAAGAAACAAATGCCGTGGGATGTTATACCCATGTTGTTAGGCATGAAGCATGAGCACAGTTTTAATGGCAAAAGTCAGATACATTGTGACTGTATCACTTGTTTTGAGTTTGGAAATCATTCATGTGTTTTTTTATAACCTTAGGATATTTAGAATAAGAAATTTCCCCCTCCTTAATTTGAACAAAAGGGTTTGCTTAGAGTTACTGGCTTGAATACTTCTGAGTATCTTCTGTGAAAGGCATCTTAAAATGTAATGCTACCTTGAAAATTAAACTTTTTTCATTATATTTAGAGTTTATAAGTAAAAGAATAATGTGTTGTCTTTTGCTCTGCCCTTACTACCATATTTTGGAGTAAATGTGATCAATCCAGAGGCAATTTAAAGGTTGAAAGGAGACACAGTGTGGTAGGCATTAGATTCCTGTAATGTTTACCCATACTAGGCACTCAAGAAACAAAATTTTATTTAATATTTAAAATTTGGAATCCTCGCCGGGCGTGGTGGCTCACACCTGTAATCCCAGCACTCGGGAGGCTGAGACAGGCAGATCGTTGTGAGTTCGAGACCAGCCTGGGCTACAAAGTGAGCTCAAGGCCAGCCAGAATGGCATAGTGAGACCCTGTCTCAAAAACACCAGGGCTGGGGATCTAGCTCAGCGGTCTGAGCGCCTGCCCGGCAAGCGCAAGGTCCTGAGTTCAATCCCTGGTGCCGCAAAAAAAAAAAAAAAAAAAAATTTGGAATCTTCTCTCACTCAGCCTCCCAGAGTACTGGGGTTACAGGTGTGTGCTTCTACACTGGGCTAAGAAACAAAGGTTGAATGCATTTGAATGTATCTCAGTTTTAGGATGTAGAACTAATTGGGAGAAGATACATGGGGCTTGCTAAATACTGAGTAAGTTTGAGGAAAAAAAACATTGAAAAAAAAGTTTTCAGTCTTCCAGTTATTCATGGTTCTAATGTATTTCAGAGGACCACTGAACTGTCCACAGTCTTCAGATAAGGGGATCTGAAAACCAAAATTTTAAATTATTTTTGTATAATAAGTTTGTCACTGACCTAGAATGACATTGTACCTGAATCTCTAATGTGTTAAGTAGTGGTTGAACCATGTTGTCAACTGTGCTAATTATCATATGGTTTTAATGATTCTGGTATTTTCAACTAGAAGATACCCACCCAGATTTTAGTGTTGTCCAAAAAAAAAAATTACAGTTCTGTGACTCTCCATTCCTTTTAGTTTTCTCGGAAGTCAAAATTATATAGAATTTTCTGATAAGTAAAACTAGATTATGGAATTTAGGACTTAAAAATATTCAAGAACCTGAAATTTGAAGCTGTCTCATATTTCTCATTACAGAAAAACGTGAAAAAAATACGTGCCATTTGAAAAATAGGAATTACATGTATAATTTTTAATTTTATTTTTTTCTACTAGATTTTTCTTTTTTTCAGATTGCAGAGTGAGTTTTATTTTTATAATTGGTTGATTTAAAATGTTCTGTCATTCCAAGATTCCTGAGAAACTTTGCTTTCTCTTCTGATGCAAATTACATTAGTCTTCTCATGGAATCTGAACTCATCTTTTATTGGCTCATCTGTTTTCTTCCTTGTTTGCTGTGTTCATTCCACTTGACTTTTTGGTTTTGTTTTCTCTGTCTAGGATACTCTTATTTTTTGGAGTCCTGGCATGGTGTTCATGTTTGTCTTTTAAGATGCTCTGTGTTGTGTAATGACCTTTTTTTCTCCATCCATGCTAACAGACAGTTTTGCAGGATATATGTCTTTTTTGGAAATTTTTTCTTTCAGGGCTTGAAATACTTTATCCAAGCTCTCCAGGTCTTTAAAGTTTTTGTTGAGAAGTTTGCTGCAATCTTAATGTGTTTACCTTTATACAGGACTTTTTGCTTTTCTCTAACAACTTTTGACTTTTTGTTGGACATCTTGGATTTTGACTATGGTATGTTGTAGGGATCTTGTTTTTTTCACTGTACTATATATAGCGTCTGTGAGCTTCGCTAACCTGTGTGTATGTTGTGGTTTTTCCTCACACTTGGAAAAATTTTTGCTATGATTTCTCTATAAATAGACATTTTTATTCCACATGTGCTATCTTCTCACTTCTCTTTAACTCCAGTTAGTCTTGGGTTATTAATCTTAACATCATCTAGTAGTGAATTTCCTTAGTTCCTCCTTAATCATTTTGCACAACTGAAGTATCTGGTGTTTGTTTTCTTCTTCGTTGGTGCTCCCTGGAACTGCAGTTTGTAGAGGTTTCAGTTCATCGACAGCTGGTTCCAGTGTAGGGTGGCATGGCAGAGGGTCATCAAAGAGGAGAAACAGTTCATGATGTGGCAGGCAGAAGACAGCAGCAGCAAGCAGCCTAATTTTTTCAATAAAAATTTTTATATGCATATATTATGGCTAAATGTATGTATATATAGTCATGGAATACATATACACATTTCTGTTTTATGATTGTTCATAAAGATTTTCCTGGTTTCCTGAATAGTAGTAGTATTTATGATTAAACTATCACCAATATTTTGTCATTGGATGAACCATAATTTAGTCTTTCTACTAATGGCTATTTTATTTGCTTTCAGTTTTTTTCTGTGTAAATAATGAAGCAGAGAAGATCTTTATGTGTAGGGTTTTTGTTTCCTTTTCAGAACTTTATCACTTAGAGTAGAATTTTAAGGGTAGAATTTTATTTTGGGCAGAAATATTTGAAACACCATCACCACCACCACCCCAAACTGGGACTTGAACCCAAGCCTTGTGCACACTAGCAAGCACTCTACTAGTGACCCCACACCCAGCCCCTCTTTAAAATTTTGAAATTTTGAGATGGTCTTGCAACCAACGAAGTTGTTGTCCTCCTACTTCGTCTTGAGAAGTTGGGATTAGAGGCATGCTCACCCTCCCGAGCCTGAACATTTTTACAGCTCTTAATACATGTTCCAAAAATAGTTTTACCCTGTCATATTCTTTATTTTCACTCATCTTCATTTATGCAGCAAATCTATTTTATTTCTCATAGAGAATCCACTAATCCTATTAAAATTAAATTGCTCCCCTCCCCAGTATTGTGGTTGTGATCTCATTTTTATACATCTTTTTTGAACCTCTTGATAAAAGCTATGACTTTCTCAAACTGGATGTATCATTTAGAGATATTACATAGTGACATTAGAATGAGATTGAATCTAAACTAATTATTGTACTTGCCAAGTGACATTTGGGGCAATTATTCACCCAAGTTCATTTTTTCAACTGTAAACCGAAGTGGTTCTGAGCTTTTAAGTCCTGAGGATTGAACCCAGGACCCTCTCACTGAACCACATCCCCAGTTCTTTTTATTTCATATGCAAAAAGTGGTGTAGAGATTCTGAAGTAGAACATACTAAAAGGAAAAGTCAGTTTCTAAGTAGAGGCCTATTAGTTTAGTAGTTGAAATTTGAAACTTTCACAATTGTGTGGACATGACCATGATCTGGGATGCATTCTGTTATTCATCAAATATTGTGTGTATCCTGTTTCTATTCAAGAACTATTAGGCATTGGAAATGGTGAAGTAAAAAACTTCAACCTACCCATCAAAGATCTTACAGTCTAGTAAAGCTTATGGTCCAGTGAAAAAACAAATATCATGTTGTAATTTCTAAGTTTGCAATTAAGATGAACAAAGATGGTATCACAAGAGCTCTGAGGAAGTCACCTAATATAGAGTAGTATGGGAAAGATGTACACTAGAAAAGTCTTCCTAGGAGAAATGGTTTGTAAACTAGATTTTGAAGGCTGTCAGTCATAGGAGTAACAGTTTGATTTTGGAAACTGAGGATATGTCAGATTATTATTTGAGTATAAGCTTGAAAAGGGACGTGGCAGAAAGATTTGAAATCACAGAAAGTGGCAGAATGTATATTATGAAGGAATGTTTATATTTTGTTAAGAATTCTGTATTTTATTTCAGAGGCATTGGGGAACCAGGGTAGTATTTAATAATGAAGTGTATTTTGTAGTTTTAAAATACTGGAGAGTAGTCAGGAAAAAGGATACTAGGTAGGCCAGTGAACGTCGATGAGGGTCTCAAGACAGTGATAGTAGAGAAGGAAAAACTATTAAGAAATATTAAAGAGCCTGGTTACAGTTTAGTGATTATATACAGGTAGATTGGGCATGGGAAAATGACAGCAATCAAAGATGTCTTCTTTTTCTTTTAATTAGTGCACTTGTAGCACATGTTTGCATTCCTTGTACAGAGTTGGTACATGTAGATAACACATCTTAATTCCTTTTCTAAACTCCTTTTCCACCTCTTCGGCCCCCTCCCTCCATCTCTTGATGCCTTTCTCATTTGAGAAACATCTATCTCCCTACTTCCTGTTATCTATATTTTATTTTATTCTTTTTATATTTTGAGTTTCTCATATAAGATATTTAAGCTTGGCTGGGTGTGGTGGCGCACTCCCGTTATCCCAGCACTCAGGAGGCTGAGGCAAGAGGATCATTGTGAGTTCGAGACCGGCCTGGGCTACAAAGTGAGTTCAAGGCCAGCCTGAACAGCATAGCGAGACCTTGTCTCAAAAAGACAAGGGCTGGGGATTTAGCTCAGTGGTGTAAGCACTTTCCAGGCAAGCGTGAGGTCGTGAGTTCAATCCCTGATAATTTAAGCCTGTATGTCTGACTTATTATTATGGTGATATTTAAGCTTGTATGTCTTGACTTACATTAACATTATGGTTTCAAGATACATCCATTTTCCTACAATATGATTGAAGTGTATCTTACTTTATGGCAGAGTAGTACTCCATTGTGTGTAAATACCACATTTTCTTTATCCATTCATCTGTGGGTAGATGTATAGGCTGCTTCCAAGATTTAACTGATATAAACTATGCTGCTATAAAAATGGGTATGTGTGTATCACTGTAATATGATGTCTTTAACTCTTTTGGGAAAATACTTAGGAAATAGTTGGGTCAAATGGAATTTGTTTTTAGTTTTTTGAGTAATCTCCATACTGATTTTCATACTGATATATTAGTTTACATTTCCACCAACAGTGAAGCCTCTCAGCCTCACCAGCATTCATAATTGTGGCCATTGGAGGATGGGAATACAAATTAAATCAGTTTGGGCTGCCTGTGAATACAAATACAGGATACCAAAGCCTAGGTAGAATTTTGGAAGGAATGGACACTGAAAAATTGTGGATAATAGTGGTTATTTGATAATTACTTTCAAGGCTAACCTAGAGTTTTCTAGTCTTAAATCAGGGTTAAAAGTAATGTGGTAGGTCCTGTGCGTTTGTTTGTTTTAATTTTGCATGATTTAAATCACTAATAGGAAATAATATTGTCACTAATACTATTATACTATTATCAATAATAGTATAATTATGCTATTATATTTTTCTCATTCTTAGTTTTCTCGTATTTTAACTGTTATCATTTTAAGCTTAGAAATAACAGAATGAACGTTCTTATATAACTATTTTCTATTATGTAAGCCTCCTTTAGGCCTTCCTGGTATATTTGTTTATCCAGTTTAATCTCAAGATTGTCCCTTCAGTTGTTTTATACTAAATCATATTTGTAATGAGATGTTACTCTGCTCATAAGAGGATTCTCTACAACTACAACTACAAGAAGAGAGAGAAAGAAACCACACAAATTCACAGAAAATTGTAAACTGACATACTGAAAGTGGTACTAAAGGTTTCTTGTATTTAAAAAGTGTGCTCTTAATTTTTACATTAGATATGAACTACCTAAAGGTAACATGACTGCTTAGAAATATACTGTACACTTATAGTAAGTCCTCAGCAAGTATTTGTTATTTTTGTTAGTTGGCATCTAATTTCCTAAATGTAATTTGAGGGAAAATATATGTTTCTAAGTGGAAATCCACTAATTAGTGTTTCTAATGAATTATTAAGAAGGTATTTACTAAAAAGCAAAAAAAAGTCAGATCAGTTTAAGCTACTGTGGTATTAAAATATTGTTTCATGTGTATGTGACAATACATAAACAATTTACTTAAATATATATAAATGTGTATTCCCCACATTTAATGATTCATTTATATTTTCTTGCTTCACATCTTTAAATCAAAACACCTTGTTTGTTCTCCATCTATCCTAGTCCTGTCTTCTTTCTTCCTGTCATGATCTCACAGTTTTTTTCACTAGGGTGAGTGGCATCCGAAAATCATTTTTTTTTTCAGATCAATATTCTTTCTCCCTTTTCTCCTCCTCCAATTCATGTGATCTTTTTATTTTATTATCTTATTATTTTATTCATATACATGAAATATGTCTTAGTTACTTTTCTTGTTGCAGAGACAAAATACGCATCACCCAGAAGTTAACGGAGGAAAGGTTTATTTTGGCTCACAGTTTGTAGAGGTTTCCATCCATAGTTGACTGACTCCAAGCAGGGTGGCATGGCAGAGATGAAATAGTACATGACAAGCAGGCAGAAGACAGCAAAGCAGAAAGCAGCAGCATCCTACCTCTCAAATTCCTTTTATTCCTTCCAGGCTACCCACCTTTTTGGTGATGCCACCCACACCCAACATGGGCCTTTCTCTTACTATGAAGAACTATAGCAGAACTATGCTAAACTAATCAGTGATTTAGTAATCACACACACCTAATCTTAGCATCACAGTTTAATCCCAGCATCACACACCGTAGATCCAACTACCTCTCCAAACACCCAGCTATGAGTATCTGAGGTTTTGGGGGGACATCTAGACACAAGCCATAACAAAAATATAATTTATTTCTCATGGAATATCAAGCTAAGGTTTGTTTCATTTTTATCTTGTTTTATTATCTCAGTCAGTATAAACCATTTGAAAGCAAGGTAAACCTGCTTCATAAAAGTACTTTGGCCTATTTCTGAACTCAGTTTTATTTATCTAAATAAGCATTTGCTAATAACTGGTGTAGCTCATCTGGACTAGTTGGTAGAGATTTAGAAAATAATCTCACTTTCTCTCAAATTGTAAAACTCACCCTTTTTAAACAGTACAGTTCATTTGTTTAGGTGGTATCCAGCTCCTTCTCCATGGGGAATACCACAACCCTTGGTGGATGCTGTTTTTTCCTATATATACACCTACCCATGACAAAATTTAATTCATACATTAGTCACAGTAAGAGATTAACAGTAACTACTGGTAAAATAAAGCAATTATTGCCATATTCTGTAATAAGAGTTATGTGGATGTGAACTCTCTTTCTAAATACCTTATGTACTATGCTCATTCTTCCTGTGACGATACTTAAAGGAAGCACTTTATGATGTATCTTTGGCATACCGGAAATACCAGCATTGCTACTCTTGTGCTTTGGAGCCATTATTAAGTACAGTAAGGTTTACTTAAACACAAGCATTGCAGTACCTTACATTTGATCTGAGAGCCTAGACAGCTACTAAGTGTCTAAAGATAGGTAGTACATACAGCATGGATATGCAAAATAAAGGGATGGTTCAGATCTGTGGAGGGATGGTGTGGGACAGGGTGTGACAGTGTTACAGGACAGGAGAGGACAGAACGATGCTTGCTACTTAGAATGACATACAATTTAAAACCTATAAATTGCTTATTTCTAGAATTTTTCATTTAATATTTTCAGGCTATGGTTGATCACTGAGTGAAGTGAAACCACATATAAAAGGGAACTACTGTATTCTAAATTGTGTACCTATCATTATCTAGTTCCAGAGGATTTTCATCACCCCAAAACCCCCCTCATTTCCATTAGCAGTTATTCCCTATTCTTCTCTTGCCTCAGTCCATGGCAATCACTGGCCTGCCTTCTATCGCTATGGATTCTTTATTCATATAACTAGAATCATACATGTGGCCTAGCTGTTTACTTGTCATCCACATTGTAGAATGTGTCAGTACTATATTCCTTTTACTGCTGAATAGTACTCCGTTGTGTGAATATACCACTTTTTATGTATATGTCTACATTTGGGTTGTTATTATGACTGATGTTGCTATAAAAATTCATGTGCTAGTTTCTCTGGCACAACAGTTCTCTGGGTACATACATAAGACTGGAATTTCTAGGTTGTATGTTATGTTTAACTCTGAGGAACCACCAGCCTGATTTCCTGAGTGGTTGTACCATTTTATGCACTTGTCAGCTATCTGTAAAGGTTCTTGTTTCTCCATATCTTTGCTGGTACTTGTTATCTCACTTTGCCCATCTTTTAGTTGGGTTTTCTGATATTTCATTGTTTAATAAAATTTTTTATATGTTCTGGATACAAAGTTCCTTATCAGATATGTAGTTTGCAAATATTTTCTTCCATTATATGGATTGCCTCCCCCGCCACACACACACACTTTGGTTACTAGTACTGTGAATATCGTATCTAAGAAACCACTGCCTAAACTAAGGCCATGAAGCTATGTTTAGTGCTAGCTCTTATATTTAAGTCTCCCATCTATTTTGAGTTAGTTTTTCATATATAATATAAGGTGTAGGGATCCAGCTTCACTCCTTTCCATGTGCCTGTTCAGTTGCCCAGCATCATTTGTTGAAAAGATTATTTTGAATAGTCTTGTACCCTTGTCAGAAATCAGGTTAATATACACATAAGAGTTTATTTCTGAACTCAGTTTTATTTATCCATTGATCTGTCTGTCTTTGTACCCATCCTACAACATCTTGATTACTGTAGCTTTGAGGTGTGATTTTAAAATAGAAAGTATAAGTCCTCTAACTTTGTTCTTTTTCAAGATTATTTTGACTATTCTAGATGGCTTTTATTTTTATAACAGTTTTAGGATCAGTTTGTCAATTTTTACAAAATAACTGATTTTTTTAAAGGATGCATTAAATCTACAGTTTAATTTGGGAAATATTGCCGTCTTTAACAGTCATGACGTCCTCCAAACCATGATCATGGGATGGCTTTCCATTTTTTTAAGCCTTAATTTCTTTTTTCTTTTGGTTTTCAATACAACTTTTGCTTGTCTTTGGTTAAATTTGTTGTTAGCATTTGATTCTGTTATAAATGGATTTTTTTCCTTAATTTTTTGCTCTATTAGTCATTGCTAGTATTTGGAAGTACAGTTGATTTTTGTATACTGACTCAACCATGCTGAGTCCATATATTCTAATTCATAGTCCTTTTTCTAGAGACAATTTGTTTGTTCTTCAATTGATTCATTCTTCCTTTCACCTGCCTTCCAGATACTACATGCCAACACTAGTTACAAGATGAATTTTCCTGTTTGCCCAATCCTGCTCGTTTGTGACTTAACCAAACTTGTGCATGTACAAAAAGATTAGCAGCTCAAGAAAAAAATTGTAGCCATTAAATTATGTCTACATCTTCACTTGGTGCTATGTGGCTGTAGTTTAGGATTACAAAATTGAAGATAGTGCAATACTTAAAGCAATGAGCTTTTACCCTGTAGTAAGGCACCTCAGATGTTTGTTGCAGGAATGAGTACTTAAAATGGCAAATGCATACATGAAAAAGATACCCAACCTCACTAGCAATTAGGGAAATAATTATGAATAAAACTAGTAGGTTTATGATGTTTCCTATGGATCAGTAAAGATTAAATTAAGATGAAGTTTATAAAGCACCGCCAAAATTCTTGTTTGGTTTTTGTTTTCCACTCTCAATAATGTTCTTATCATTCACCTCTTGGAGTTGTAATAGATACAGGGATTGGTGGGGAGAGCTTGCCTTTTATCTCTTAAACATATCAAATGCTTTCTGTAGTTACTCATTATTGCTTCAGTACTCTTGAAAACCTTGTAAAGTAGATACTATTTTCATTTCACTAATGAGATTGATGTTCAGGAACTTAAATAATTTATCCCAAGTTACACATTTGAAAATGGGGAAAACTTTCAGTGTTTTTCTGATTCTAAAATCTATTCTTGCTGTATAGTGTTGCTTATCCACAATCGTTGTTTGTTTGTTTGTTTGTTTGTTTGTTTTTTGTACTGGGTATTGAACTCATGACCTTACACTTTTATCTACAATCTTTAAGGAATTTATATTCAAGTTGATTATATTAAGCACAATGTTCCTTGGATCTTTAGTTATGTCAAGATTTAAAGCAGAAATTTAAAATTGGATTTTGATTTGACTTCAGAAAACTCTCAAGTCTTTGCCTTTGGAGATCCATTAAGATTTTTTTTTTTTAATGCCGCTGTATTACCCAGTTTGTTGTGGTTTCAAAATTTAAGTCTTTACTTTGGGAGATGAGATCTTGACTCTCTTAGAGTCAGGCTTTGCATCTACAAGTGAATAAACGGACAAAGTAAAAAGTCCTCAGAGAACCCCTTATACAGGGCATGAAATTACAGCTTAAAGAGGGAGTTAGTAAAAGTCGAAGAGCAAAATAACTTGTTTTTTCAACATTGAAGACTTGTTTTATATTACATTTTTCCTGCTTAAACATAAATGTAGTATGATTGCCTTACATATACTTAAAATTCTTACTCTGTGTGTGTTATTTGATTTCTATAGAAGTGTTAGAATTTGTTTTCTTTGTGTTATGTTTTTTTTAGGCAACCTCATATTCAGTGAACACCATTGTATTATATTTGGTTTGCTGAGTTTTTGAACAGTAGGATTCATAAAAGACATTTACCTGAAAGAAATCATCTAAAACTTTGGATGTTGTGGTGCCCTAGTAAAAGTGAACCTTTTTCAATTTTAAACCTCAATCACCCTTTCCATGATAATTTCTTCATTTCAGGCAACCTCTTTTTTCGTTTCCCCTCTCACCAGTCTCATTTTCTGTGCCCTTTGAAACATCCCTTCCAGTGTAAAACAGTTTTTTGTTTTTAATTTCTTATTTTTTATATTTTAGTCACAGAGTAAGTTAATGATAACTTTTGACCAGAGTTATTGAATATTACTTTCTTTTTCTTTGCAGAACCGAAGATTGCACATGATCCCACATGATAGGAAAGTGCTCCATCACTGAGCTACATCCCCAATTGTTTTTATTTTTATTTTTGAGATAGAACTTTCCTAAATTGCCCCTGCTGGCCTCAAACTTACTGTTTTTGTGCCTCAGACTCTCAAATACCTGTGCCTGGCTGAGTATTAATTTTTAAGTACTTACGTACACAGAGTTTAAAATCTGCTAGTATCCAAATAAAGCCAATTCTAGATTGTATACCCGAGACTTGCACTTGCTGATGGATCAGGTATTGTTTTCAGTACCCTTCTTTTGGACTTTATGACAGTGTAGGGGTATTTAATGCTTTTGTGGATAATTATAATATCACTACTTGTAAATTGTTTACAGAATCCAGAAGGAGCTAAACAGACTAGTTCTTCCTACAGTTCCTTACGATTTAGAAAATAGAAAAGGTTTTCATTAAAACCTTTAATTACCTCTTTCTTAGCGATGATGATGATAATAAAAGCAATAATGATAATATTTATCAAGAGCTCATTGGTTTGAATATTTTACTTGCATTATTTAATCTTCCTTATAATCTTTGAGGTACAGATACAATAATATTTTCACTTTACAAATTAGAAACTAATGAATACTAAGAATGTGACTTACTCAAGGGATAAAAGGGAAGTCCCATAGGCAATTCAAAGTGAATGTATTTGCTGGGGATTTAGCTCATCGGCCTAAGTGCGTGCCTGGCAAGTGCGAGGTTGTGAGTTCCATCCCCAGTGCCGCAAAAAAAAAAAAAAAGTGAACGTAATTAACGATGAATGCATGTTGCTCCTAAGTTCTGTAAGACTTTTAATTTCCTTAAGGTCAGAAACTTAGTATTGTGCTGGTTGCTTTATTTCTAGTTCCTACCCCAGTTACAGGCATATATAGCATATACTCAGGGTTTGTGTGTGTGTGTGTGTGTGTGTGTGTGTGTGTGTGTGTGTGGAGTTGAATGAATAAATGAGATTGTAAGAATCTGATTTATTATTCTTAGTGATAAATCTTCTGGAGGCAACCCATACTAATTTCTTTTGCATTGTGGCATTTTTTTCTCTTGCCTTGGAATGTCCTTTTTGCTGTCTTTGGTAGGAAATTAGCAAGTTTCTGTTTATTCTTTGAAGTTCCAACGTAATTCTGTCTTTTCTGTAATGCCTTCCTTGTCTCATTTAAGTAGGACTTGTCATTCTTTTTGCTATTTTCTCTCACCTTTATTACATATTATATGTTGATTATATTGTAGTCACCTTCTTCCCCTACCCTGGGAATAGGTCGAGAAGAGGGCAGGAGTAGACCACATCATATTCATGCCAGTTAATGTCAGCTTTAAGTGTAATTTCTGGTACTAAATAATTGCTGACTAAAAATATGGGCAGAATTTATACAGACAGGCTGAAAAATAGACTTGTAGTTAAATTGTGAGGCATTAATTTGAATGTTGTCTTTTCTGAGTTATTGTCATTTCTGTTGTGATTTTAGGCTGCTCCTTAGCTTATGAAAAAAATCTTCCCTTTAGACTGCTTTCTCATAGAAATAATAATATTCGAGGCAATACTATAGTGTCTCAAGACTACTAGCATTTTCTAAAGTTTTCTTTCTCCTCCCCTAAAGAAAATGATTTTTATTGGTACATTTTGTACACATAATGATCATATTTATTGTAGGGAATTTGTACCTGTACATGATATAACTCAATTCTCTTTTCTAAGTTTTCTGATATCCTTTTGTGAGGGAAATTTTAAAAATGAAGGAAAAAACCTAACATGTAAATATGAATAAGTAGCTAAATGAGTAATAATAAATAAGTTTTTAAAAATCTGAGTATAGAGAGGGGTATATTAGATTGAAATTCATAATCCTTAAGTATCTGTTATAATTTGTCTTACATGTACCACATAACTGCATGGGATTGATTTTGAGGTTCAGTTGAAATCGTGTGTCTAGAAATGCTGGTAAATAAAATAAGGCTGTATGTTATTTTTGCTAAAGGAATTTTGTTTAATAATGTAGTGTACTACAGGTTACGTGATTCTTTAGAATTTAAAAAGAAAAAGTACTAGTTACCTATTGCAGTGTAACAATTTAGCAGCATTAAAACAGTAAACATTTATCTTGCAGTTCCCGTGAGCCAGGAATCTGATTGCAGCTTAGCTGGGTGCACTCTTACAAGGATACTGGAGTCTTTCTGCAAGTCAAGGTGTCTGTGGGCACTGCCGTGTCATCACAAAGCTTAGCTGGTAGACAGCCTGCTTTAGAGCTTACTCACTTGGCTCTTCGTGGGCCTTAGGTTTTCTCTGGGTGATGGCTGGTTACCTGTACTCTGCCACATGGTCCTCACTTTGGAGCTGCTTACAACTTGGGATCTGATTTCCCTTGTAGTAAGAGAGGGCACCATGGCAAAAGCCAGTCTCTTTGTAGTGTGATCTTAGAAATGACATGTATCACTTTTGCTATATTCTGTTAGGAGACTCTAAGTCCAGCACACACTCAAAAGAGAGGGGATTGCATAACACCATGAACAACAAAGGAGCATCATAGAGGACCACTTTAGAGGCTGCCTACCCACAGTCTCCAATACAGTTAGTATGAGGATTCAGTGTTGCAAAAGGGAAATTTTTCACCAAAAATAAGCTCGGGGGAGCAAGTTGAAGTTTTTGCACACACACACACACACACACACACACACACCCCATCCCCCCGCCCACCCGCCACTGCCGCCGCCATATCAGGGATTGCGTCTAGAGCCTTCACACTAAGCTATATACCTCCCGCTTTTTGGAGATAGGGTCTCGATAAGTTGCCCATACTAGGCTTGAACTTGCAACCCTCCTGCCTCAGCCTCCTTACTTCTCCTGAAATGTTAGAGCTGGCTGCCTATGCTGCTGAGGCCCAACAAAAGCAATATATTCATTTATTTCTGTGGCATACATAGCCTTCTGAAAGATAAAATGGTTAATACAAAAATCCATGAATATTTCTTACGAAGACAGTAGAATACAGAAATATTACACACATTACAGGTGTTGCTGTATAAAATCTTTACATGCTAAAAGACAATCTTTTGAAATAAAAAATTTTTTATATGGGGGGGTGAAGAGATGAGATTACAGAGTGCTTTAGTATTCGCTTTAAAATCCTTTAATCTTGTTAACTGCTTTTTCAAGTAAAAAGTGTCTAAGTTAGCTTTACATATAATATTATGTTAAATGAGTAGAGTGCATTTTATTTATGAATATTTTTTGGTTTTGTTTTCAGCTCTCTTCAGATTATAGTGTTGTAAATCAGAACCCAATCTTTATTGAGATTTGTATTTAACTCCCTTAGTAAAGCAAGTCATTTATTCAAAATTTGTTGAGCTTACCTTGTAAATGAAACTGTTATTGTCTGTTCAGGAATTGCACAGGAAACCTAGAATTGGGACTGCAAGGAAATTATGATTTTAAGAAATAGAAAGGTATTAAAGATAATATTTCACAAGTGATTGAAGGACTGGAAGCATTTAAAAATAATCTGTAAGTTCTGATTTCAGTTTCTTTTCTCTTCAGTGTCCCAATTTGCATCCAAAATAGTGCACTTGGATGCTAGTTGGAAGCATCAGTTACTTGATTATTTAATCTTCTCTTTTTCTATTCTTGCGGCACTGAGGTTCAAACCTCAGGCTTTGCACATGTTGAACAAGTGCCCTACCACTGAGCTGTACCTCCAGCCCAGAAGCATCAAGTACTTGAATACCCCAAGTACCCTCAAGGTTTTCTCAGGGTTAATCAAGTATCACCTTTTGTTGAGACTTGGTCTAGTCTTTGAAAGAATGCTAGTTTGATCTTTTTAGAATAGGTTAATTTCATGTCATAGTGTTCAGGATAAAGATTTGCATTGGACATAAATAAAAAGGATTAAGGTTCAGTGTATTAAGGAAACAAATATAAGGACTTTGTTTTTTCATTCCAAAACTGGTAATTTAGAAATTTAGGAGAGGATTTGCTACAGTCTTTTTGGAAGTTTTGGGTTGGGTTAGGTTCTGTTTGGTTTGGTTTAGAGATAGAGTATGGCTTTATAGTTCTTCTGGCCTTAAACTAAGTAGCCCAGACTGGCCTCAAACTCATGACAATCCTCCTGTCTCCACTTCATGAGTGGCAACAGGTGTGTGTCACTACACCCCACCTGGAAGATAATTTTGTAGTACATACTCTTCTAAGGGAAATTGGAAATGTGTATTTCTCATTAACCTTACTTCTGGAAATCTAGCCTACAGAAATCTTGGCATAAAAATTCATGTTCACTTGCAGTATTGTTAATAACAACAAAAATAAATAAACAAAAGTTAAAAAGAACACCAAACAGCAACAGAGAAACTTCACCTACCTATGTAGTTATAGACAAATGATTAAATAGTATATGTACATACTATACATGCTGTTTGTTTTATTTAATTTTATTTGTTGTTGTTGCTGCTGCTGTTTTTAGGACAAAGTCTCCTTGCATTGCCCAGGTTGCTCTTAAACTCCTAGGTTCCGTAATCCTGCCTCATTTTTTTTTTTTTGGGTAGCTAGGGCTACAACCATGTGCCGCTGTGCCTGGTGTATATGTATATATATATATGTATATATATTTTTTTTAAAGGAAGTTGGACTGTACCCTGGATAAATTGTTAACAAACAGTATGTCATTAAAGTTTAAAAAAAAAAAGGTAGATTAAAACAGTATTATTGACATAATCACAGTCTTGAAATAAAATGTGTGTATGTTTAAGGCCTGCGAGATGATCTCTTAATTATTGTTTAAATAAATAAGTAGAAGTAAGACATTCAGAAGTTAAGAAAGAGACAGTAATAACTTCATTTTCTAGCACACAGTTGGTTCCCATTTCATTTACTTTCATTTCTTAAGACTACCCAATTGCTACTTAATGGGAAAAGCCCACCTCTTGAATATGTGCCCAAAAATGTTTCGAAAGAAATCTCATGACTTAATGGGGCCTTAAGCAGCACTGTCTTTACAGGGATATTTACTGGAGGCTGTTTCTCTCTTTACTCCCCTGTCTTCTTCATTTCATTTGTTGGGTCCAACCTGTGTACCTTTATTGTTTTTATTGCCTTTAAATGTTCTTCCAGAAGCTGTTTGATTTCACATGTTTCTAGCTATGAACAGTGTATGTCAATAAAAATGTTGCTTTAGCAGTTTGTACCTCTTTACTTAACATCAAGCTGTATACTCCTAGTCCCAAAGATACAATGTTTTACCTCTTTTTAGTAGTGGTGAAAGAAGATAAAGGGGTGGTAAGATCTAGAAGCTGATTTATTGTACTTCAGTAGTGGTGATCTGTACCTAGCTACAGTAATAGTTATGTAGGCTCATACACTTACCCAGCTCTTTAAAGGGGAGAATGGTCGCAGAACTAGAAAGGCAGAGTATAGCCCAGGAATTAAAATGGTTATATTTATGGGAGGAGACTGCACATTAAATTGTGTTTGAGGGTGGGAATTCTGTAATGAATAAGCATATTTGCTTTTTTAATATGCTGGAGTTTTGGCTTATTTTATTCTTTTATTCTTTTGATGTCTTTTATTTTCCTTTTGAGGAATTCTCCGCTGAACTAAGAGGGAAAAATTACATCAGTCTATGTTTAGACAAGTATTGCTGTGAAGACTGCAGAAGTCTAGAAAATTTGCTAGAAATTGGTCAGTCAGGTGTCCCCTGAAGAGCACTGTCTCACTTGTAGGATATTGTAAGGAGGGTGTGGCACCTGGAGTGCTTTTTCCTAAATGATATTTATCAGATTCTGAGTTGGCATCCCTTTCTTCTTTTGAGAATCAGTTTTACAGAGCATTTATTACTCAAGGAACATGTTATAGTCCCTGTGTGTAGGGGAAGAAAACTAATTTAGGATACTTGACTTGCCGTGATTTGGCAATAATTACGATTATTTCCTTCATACTCAAGCCCAAACCTTTCTTTAAAGATGCCAAATACCACCTCCTCTCGGAAATTTTCCCTAATTTTCTTTTAGCCTGTCCTATTAAAGATAATTTCTCCTTCCTCTGAACTTACTTGGATCTTGTTTATGACCCTTGTACTTTTCTACCTTGTACTGTAATTATATATGTACTTTTTGAAAAGAAATGAACAGGAACTTCTTGTAGAACAAGGTACATGCTTGTATCTTTCATAGTACTTAATGTAGTACCTTAACCATACCAAATATTTCCTGATCAAATTAATTTACATAGGAAAAAGTTAATGAGTTTCAAGTATTATTGTTCTACCTCTTAAACTGTCTTTTTTATTATAGAGAAAAATTAGCAACAATCATAAAGATGGTATCTTGTGACTGAAGTTAGGAAGCACCATACTGAAGAAAGCAGCATTAATTGCAAGTCAGGAAGTGAGTGGAACTGAGGGTATTGGTATGTATCCATAATTCCAGCACTCTAGGAGGCTGAGGTAGAAGGACTGAAAGTTTGAGCTCAGCCTGAGTAACTTAGCAATTTAGTGAAACCCTGTCTCAAAATTTAAAAAGGCAGAACTGAAGATGAAGCTCAATGAGAAACCTAAAGGTTCAATCCCCTGCACCAGGTAGAGAGAGAGAGACAGAGACAGAGAGAGACAGAGAGGTTATGCAAAGTTTAAGCGGTTGACATTATTCTGTGCTTAAAAAAGAACCAATGAAGAATTTTAAGGTAGTCATTTGATAAAATTAGTTTTTTAAATAAATTATGTAGCTTATTACAATGAGGGACCTGTCTGTAGAGATGATAAGACTAGAAGATGGGAATTCATTCAAGCTATTGCAAGAGAACACAACAGAAGAAATCCTGAGTTCGTAGAACAGTGATGGTGAGCCTGTTAGAGCTTTCAGTGATAGCAAACAGCTAGGTGCAGCACGCATGCCATAGGTTCACCACCACTGTCCTAGAGCACAGGCAAATACATGTAATAGAGAATAGAATTAATTTTTAAAAAAAAGGTAAAACTAGTAGGCTGCTTGATGCCTTACTTGATGTATGAAGTAAGGCTGAAAGTAGTATCTCAATTAGGCTTTAGAGAGTAGATAAAAGTACAGATACTTAAGATAGAAAAGAAGGGAGAAAAGCAATAACTTCGTGCCAAGATGAGTTTTGAACCTACTAAATTTGAGTTTCCTGTTCAAAGTTGGGCTCCAGCAGTCAGTTGAAGATGTTCAGCCATCTTGTAGTTACATAAATCTCAGACTTAGGGAGTGGTCAAGGTTAACAGCCATCAGCATTCACATTCAAATAATGTTTGTCCTTGAAAGCACGAATTGTAGTGTTAAAACCCTTTCCTCACTGGGGATCTAGCTCAGCGGCCTGAGCGCCTGCCTAGCAAGCACAAGGTCATGAGTTCAATCCCTGGTGCCACAAAAAAAAAAAACAAAAAAAAAAAACCACCTTTCTTCTGTAGTGCTTTCTCTGGCGCTGTCTTAACAGTTTACTTTTTATAATTTTTTAAAAAAATTGTAAAACTCGGTTTCTTTCAACCTAATTCTAATAATGAGAAAAATAAAAAAGCAATAGAGATGAGCAACAATGCACAAAACTATTAACATTAATGCTTTTTAAATGCCAGTATCTTATGTAGGCCAGTGAAATACAAACAAACCATGCATGCAGAGCTTCTGATTTTGGCAAAGGGACCAAAAGCATACACTTAAAAGCATCTTTAAACTAATGATACTGGGGAAAGTGGACATCAATATGTAGACCTTGAAATTATCCCTCTTACTTTGTACCAAAATCAAATCAAAATGGAGTAAAGACCTATATATAAGACCAGAAACTTTGAAACTGATAGAAGAAAACATAGGGAAAACATTTCAAGCCATAGACACAAAACCTTTCTGAATAGAACCCCGGTAGCATAGGAAATAATAGCAAGGATTAGCAAATGGGACTACATCAAAGAGTTTATGCCCAGCAAAGGAAACAATCAGTAGACTGAAGAGACAACCTACAGAATGGGAGAAAAATCTTTGCTAGCTACTCTTCTAATAGAGGATTAATATCTAGAATGTATAATGAAATCAAAAAAATTACCCTTAAAAACCCAAATAACTCAGCCTATAAATGGGCAAATTAGTAAAATAGATGCTTCTCAAAACAAGTAATACACATGACCAAGAAGTAGATGAAAAAATGTTCAACATCTTTAGCCATTAGGGAAATTTAAGTCAAAACTACATTGAGATTCCACAGCATCTCAATCAGAATGACTATTAAGGATACAAAAAGCATGGGCTGGAGATTTAGCTCAGTGGTTCTGCACCTGCTTGGCAAGTGTGAGGTTCCTGGTGACCGCCCCCCTCCCCCAAGAATACAAAGAACAGTGAATGCTAGTGAGAGCGCAGAGGACAGGAAGTTGTGGATGGACCCTGCTACACCATTAGTGGGAATGTGAACTACTAGTACAATCACTACAGAAATTCAGTATGGAGATTACTCAAAAAACTAAAAGAAATACTGATCTCTATTCATTGATTATAGTTTTAAAAGAAATAAAAGACAGTACAGTTTTCTTGTACTGTAGTGATGCATGCGTACCCATATTTATAGTGGTGCAATTCACAATAGTTAGGCTGTGGAAACAACTGAGAGTTCAGTCAACAGATGAATGGATAAAGAAAATATGGTCTGTATAAGCAAGGGAATATTCAATCATAAAGAAAAACAAAATCATGTTATTTTCAGGAAAATGTATGAAGCTGCAGAGTGTCATGTTAAGCAAAATAAGTTAGCCTCAGAAGGTTTAATATTACCTGTTTTATATGAGCAATGTAAAAATTAAGGAGAGATGACAGAAAAACTAGAAGGTGAATTTTTAGAGGTGAGGAATGGGGGAAGAAGGGGTAATGAAGATGAAAACAAAGTATGTTATATGCATGTACCAGTATACCAAAACAAATCTCAGTATTCTGTATTAACTATTAATGTTTATATATTTATGTGCACTAATAAAAGTAAATCAGATTAAGAAAAACTTTTTTTGCCTTCTCAACAAAATGTGATTTCTACTGTTAAAAAAAAGTCAGTATCTTGAAAGATTACAAATAAAGATTGAGGACTGGGAATATAGCTCAACAGCGCAGTGCCTGCCTAGCAAGTGCAAAGTCCTGAATTCAGTTCCTGGTATCAAAAAAAACACAAGATTGAGAAAATGTTCTGAGTTAGTGGTGGCAGACTTTGGCACACATATTATTGTGTTTTTCTAAGACAAAAGATGTTAATGTCTAGTTGTTTTTTCTAAACTAAAACCTCCGTATTCTAGTTTAATTGCAGTGTTGGCACTTTGTGATAACTAAGTTAGTTTTGGGTTGTAGTTTGCCACTCAGTCTCTAAAAGGTTCACCATCACCGTTTTAGGTGAAAAGAGACTAGAAGAGACTTGACAACCAAATGCACCCTGATCCTTGGTTGATCCCATTTTATCCCTTTAGAAGACATTATTGGGACAGTTAGGGAGACTTCCATGATCTGTATATTGGATTTATATAGGAGAATGTCATTTTTCATAAGGTCGAGTGTCATAATGCAACTAATCCAGGTGGTTAAGCATACACAAAAAGTGTTTATTTTTAAAGAGAAAGACATAAAGCAAATTGAATTAGCATTATAAGGATTTCTTATGAGAAATGTCTTTTTATCAAAATACCTAGTTTTATTAATATAATTTGTATATGTTGTATATTAGAAGGAATAAAATTATATTTATTATAGGTTTGAGATTTCCCGATTGATTATGGAAAATAATTGAAACAAAACAGCATTTACTGGCTTATCATGGGGGGTTCTTTCTTTGCAAACAAGCCTACTAAATAAGTGGACCAGAATTATTAGGGTCTACGGTTGAGAAACCCAGGTTTAGTCAGAATAAGGTAAGTTAACCTTGCAGTGTCAGTGGCTCACCCCATTATTCAAGAATTTGTTCAGGGAATAGGTGTGCTCCACACAGTAATTCAAGAAACTACTGTGGTGGGGTTTCTGAGACTATGTATAGCTGGACATCTGGAACAGTAGGACTCCACAGTGACCACACAGGAAAATAAAGAGCTGAAGGGTCTTACTTTGGCTCTGAATATTTCAGAGGTGAAATGACAGATCACTTCCACTCACAGTCTGTTAAGCAGAGCAAGTTACGTGGCCTAGTGGTAAGGGTCTGGGACATGTAGGATGGGAAGTGCATGGATATTTGAGGAGTACTGAATGTCTGGGTCCCATACTATGGGTTATTTCAAATTGTGTAGCTTTTAAAACCTCTGGATAATTGCCATTACTACCATAGTTCTGTTTATTAAACTGTAGTAAAGTTTTATCAATAAAGTTTTGTGCCAGGGGCGTGGCCTTACTACTAATACATTGACTGTTTCTCATGTAACGCCTTTTTATTTATTGCCTTCAAAACTTTGTGTGGAAAATGAATTTGCAGAAGGTTTGGTGATTTGTCCCAAGTTACAGAGTACTGTGTATCATCTGGAGAGCTTAGGGGTTTTGAGATTTTACTTTTGTCACTTAAATTTTAAATACTATTTTAACCTAATATTTTGAGATTTTTTGAAAAGGGAGTATTCTCAGTAAGGTTTTCTCCTTGAAATTTATATTATTTACTTTAAAAATAGCATTAGAATAGTGTTTTTTTTTTTTTAACGGCACCGGGAATTGAATTCATGACCTTGCGCTTGCCAGGCAGGTGCTTAGGCTGCTAAACTAGATCCCTGGCCCTGGCGTTTTTGAGACAGGGTCTCCCTATGCTGTTCAGGCTGGCCTTGAGCTCACTCTGTAGCCCAGGCTGGTCTCGAACTCACAACGATCCGCCTGTCTCAGCCTCCTGAGTGCTGGGATTACAGGCGTGAGCCACCACGCCCGGCTTAGAATAGTGTTTTTAGAGTGTATTAACCCTATATATAAGCATTCCCTTATTCTTAGGCATTGTTGTTGTTGTTGTTAGACTCAGATATAAATTCTAATGTATTTCTGGACAAATATCCAAATAATTATTCAAAATATTCCATATAATTATATTCCATATAATTCACCTACATTCATGACCGGGCCATAATTTGCGTGTCTCATTACCAGGCACTTTGAACCGCCAGTGGTACAAGCCACCTGATGGGACATTCATGCATGTACCACTGGTGGTGGAAGCTGGCAGGAATGTATTAACCATATTTGAAATGTCTACATAGATTGATTAAACCTGTATACACTTTAGTGTCTACACAGACATCTGTCTCTTGGGTATGGTACTAAGTTAATTGCTAATATTAAAATTTTAATAGAATCACAAGTAACAGAAAACATCATTTCGAATTGTTTTAAGATAATTGTTCAAAATTCTATTATAGACAAGTCAGTTAACTAGATTTCTCAATCAACTTGATCTTTCTACCAACCTCGCCTACATACTTCCTTTTATTGAATTAGGTAAATAATAGATAAAAAGCCTTTTATTAGATGAAATTCTCAGATGTGACAGTCTTTTATGCCTCCATAATTCTTGATGGGAGTGAGGAAAAAATCACCAAAGCCATATCATAACTGTAGAATGAAAAGGAGAGCACTGCATTAATATTATGAATGTATAATGCTTCTTTCAGCGTTTGTTCAGTTATAGTCAGAACTTTTTAAAAAGTAGTTGTATTTCTTCATTCTAAGGTATTTCTGACCTTTGTTTTGAAATGTAAAGACAATAAATCTTACTCTATAGTAATATGTTATAGTATATGCCCAAGAGTCTCCAGAGTTGCCTTCATCTCTTGTAGAAATGATGCTAACTAAGCAGAAATCCATACATATTTATATCAAACACCCCAGGGGTTAGCTTATCAGTCAATGAAATTGTATTTCATCATTTGTTATCAGTGATAGAATACAGAATAAAAGGAAATATATCTGGTATCAGTTTCCATACCATATCATTTCCAGTGGAATGCATAAGAAATGCCTATACTCAGTTGTAACAAATAGTTGTCATTGTCATTTATTTCTTGTAGTTGTCCTTTCTCCAGACTTTTTATCTTTACAAACATCTAGTTTTTGGAAGAAAGAAAGTGAATAAAATATCTTTTCTCAATATACTTCATCCACAACTGAGTTTCCTAATAAAAGATAATTGCCTCTGGTGGCATTACTCTTTATTACAAGCTCACTTAGGTGTTTGAATTTGTTTTTTGTAAAACTTAGGCAGAAGGTGACCCTTATATTTGCAGTTATTTACCAAATCACTAATCTCTTGGGAAGAAACTAACAACTTTCTCTGAAACTTTCAAAAATGTCAGTAAGCACTTGGCTAAAAAGTATAGCTGTCTCTTCATTTTTATAAATTGAGAACACCAGGGTGTTTTAATATCGGTTGTTTTACAGAAACAAACTAGCATAGACATACCCATAATTTTTATAGTACTTTATTAAGTGAATTTTACTAATCAGTTAAATAATTAATATAGGATTAGCAGCTTTCTGTGCTAAGTATGGACTTTTTTAAATTCTTATTTTAATTAAAGAGAGAACATCGTAATACTAAAGGTATAAGGTAGGGAAAACATAACTTCGGAATATAAGGCAACCGTTATTTAACTTACGTGAATTGACATTAACTGATAAATTTATGTCCCACTTATCTTCTTGCTTTACCGTATACTTCTGTAAACTTTGTTTTGATCTTTGAAAAGCATGAACTTGAACATGTCCTATGGAAGTTTTAAGTACTTACTGCAGTAGAAAAAAAGCTTTTGATTTAGTAGGCATGGTTTCGTATGGCAAGTGTGTGACTGGGAAATAAGGTATTATGTTCATTTGAAGTATATTTTGTTTGCATGAGAAAAATACTCTCAACTTCACATGTTAGTTTATATGCACAATAAAAAGCCTCTGATAATACCTATATATTGCAAAGATACACCAACAATAAAAGAAGTTTTTAAAAATCAAATTCTTCTTAATTGCAGCATTAGAAAATTTAAAGTACCATATGAACAGGTGTTCATTGTCATCAATACCAAGTGATTCAGTGAGCTAAAACAGACTTTAATAAAACTATCTTGGGTTCTTTTAAAATTATCTTTTTAAAACTTGTCAGATATTCCAGTTTATCTTGTAGATTCCAGAGTATATATTTAATACTAGGATATAAGCTCTCACTCATTTTTTAACTATTACATAGGACAGCTTTTTGGTAAGGGAGAAGAGGGTACAAAATACTAGAAAGATGTAACTTGCACATTGTGTCCCTGATAGCTGAGTTAAAATATAAAGAAGAGACTTATTTCTTTTCTTTTCTTTTTTTTTTTTTTTTGGTACCAGGGATCAAACTCACGACCTCATGCTTGCCAGGCAGGCACTTACACCACTGACCTAAATCCCTGGCCTGAGAACGGGCTTAAGTCACACAAATGTAAAGTTTTCAAAGGCTAGGGAAACATAAATTGAACTTAAGATGTGTTTAGGATTGTCTCTCTTGAGGAACGTTTATTATATGCATGCTATCAGTCTAAACATTTCAATGAATAGCCATTTTAAAGAAAACTAAATCATGGTAAGAACACGCAGATACAGTGAAATCATAGAAGTAACTTTCAGTGAGTAATGATTAGATTGATTTAGGGCATATGTAAAGGCTAACTTTTGATACTTGAATGTATAAGTTTAAAGTTAATGCTTTAAATTTTTAAGAGGCTGAGCCTCAGAATTTAATGACTGATACTCTTTTTGATATAAGGAGCACGTTGATGTGGAATAAGAAACAATATTTTTAAGTAGCAATTATTAGTTTATTTCATATATTCTAAAAAATGGGATGGATATTATACTCTGCCACTAGAGGCTATGAAAATGGAATCACTTTATAATTGTCTTCAAGCAAAGAAAAATGTTGCCTAGTGCAGTGACTACCACCTCTATTGCATACCTCATTTCAATAGTTTGGCTACTTTATATACTTTAACTTGTCTGTGGAGACTTACATATCTTCTTATTCCTTAAAAAATTGTTTTTCAGAGACTGCTTGAGCTTTCAAGTTTTCAGCAACTTTTAAAAAAATGTTTAAATCATACCTGCTCTCAGAAATAGAGATCTGTACCTCAAAATCTCTTCCATTGTAGTCAGGTTCTTTTCCCTCCTTTCTGCTTTGGCTGTTGCAGTTAGCTTTTGCTTTTGCTATTTTGATCTTGTTATGTAGCTCTTTACTGCAAATTACATTTACTGTTGGTCAGGTTTGCTGTCTTCAAAAAATGTTCGTGTTCAAGCCGGGCCTGGTGGCACATGCCTGTAATCCCAGCACTTGGGAGGCTGAGACAGGATTGTTGTGAGTTCGAAACCAGCCTGGGCTACAAAGTGAGCTCAAAGCCAGCCTGAACAGCATAGTGAGACCCTGTCTCTAAAAGACAAGGGCTGGGGATTTAGCTCAGCAGCCTAAGCGAGGTTGTGAGTTCAATCCCCGGTGCCACAAAAAAAAAAAAAATTCATGTTACCGTAATCTCATATTAATGACAAATAGTGTACAATACTTCAATTCTCTAATTTTTTAATGACACTCCACCCTAAATCAGAAATCTCATCCTATATTACACTTCTCCTGGAAACACACCTAGAGTACATTATGTATACCTAGAAAAGTAAACCTTCACCTTCTGAAAAACCATTATTGTTATTTCCATGAATATGTATTGCTTCTGATTTGAAAATTATTTTGAAAATGGAATGATATAAAATTCTAGGCTAAAATCTTAAAATTAGCAAAATTTCCATTAGAAACATTATATGTAGAAACTATTATCCTGGTGATATTTATGGTGCTGTAGTCACATTAAAGTAAAATAAAAAATGCCCTCTTGTCTCAGATCTCTTGTAATACTGTGCCTGCCTTCTTCTTTATCAGCCCATGAAAATATTCACTGCTCTACTCAAAATTCTTTTTCTTCATGTTCTTGGCAAGTCAGAATCAAAAATGACAACTTAGGACTTGCAAACTTTTTGAGGGTAGTCCCTATTGTCACTACTTTCCCAATTTTGTAGCACTCTAAAAGTAGCCAGGGTTTTAGTTTGCCTTCAATTATGTGAAGAACTAGTCTACCATGTAGTCAAATCCTATATTTTTATAAAGCTAATTTAATAAAAATGCTAGCTTTTCAAAGTGAATGTGACCAGCACAAAATTAATGTATATTAATTTAATAAACCTTAAGACAGTGACGGCGAACTGTGCTGCAGCAGGCTGCTTGTATTACTGAAAGGTTTGGCATCACAGCCATAAGTCATTAGTAAGGAAAACAAGAAATGATTAAATCTTTTATTGTCAAATATTGTTTTCTCAGTGCTATTTTGTTACTGCCTGTTTCTTACCCCCTTTTGTCACAATGACCTTGGTTTTGATCCTTTTTTGTTTTTCCTGTTGTACTTTGAGTTTCCCATGTGAGAGAAACCATGTGATGTTTAAGTTCATGTGTCTGATTCATTTCACTTAACATTATGGTCTCAAGGTGCATGCATTTTCCTACAAGTGACTCAAATTTTCCTTCTTTATATCAGAGTAGTACTCCATTGTGTGTAAATATCACATTGATCCATTTCTTTAAAGTTGTATTTTTATTATAATTTTTATATTACTTTGTCTTTCTCCAAACCTGTTAGGTGTGTTGTGTTTTGTTTTTAGAAAAATCATGCTATTTGTAGTATAGGTAAAATCTGATCTGAGAATACTGAATTGAATATTATATTCCTAGAGATAAAATTTTTGAATTCATAAGAGCTGTGTATAAAATACAACTGGGGCTCAATTTTCCTTTGACCATTATCAAGTATTATTATTTTAATCAAGTGTGAAATGTGGGAAACTGAGTATGTTGCTGCTTTCCTGTAATCTTTGTCTACTCAGGATGAGGTTGAGGGCAAATTTGAGACTAGACTGGACAATTTAACAAGACCATGTCTCTAAAATAAAAAAGGGCTATGGATATAGCTCAGTGGAATGTTGCTTGCCTAGCATGCATGAAGCTCTGGGTTAAATCTTCAGTAACACAGAGAAAAAGTGTTTTGGGCTGAGGGTAATGTTTAGTGGTAGAGCTCTTGCCCACTGTGCCTGAGGCCCTGGATTTGATCCCTAGCATCATAGGAAAGGAGACACAAGTATGAAACACAAGCACACTGGATAATAGTCTCTCTGGGAGCACACTGGCTTTCTGACTATGGTATTTGGCATTACAGCATACCACAAGTTTGCAGAAAGTCCTATATTTAACCTTCCTGCTTACTCATTTTTTGAAATTGAGTAAGTCTCTCTTAGATGTGTTTACTTGTTATACTCATGTATCACCTAATTTATTAGATAAGGTTGTTATACCTAGATTTGGTAATATTATGTGCCATGACAATTTTGTTGAAGATAAATACCAAAAAGCAAGTTCTTAGAAAAAATGGTTTATCTTTCCTTACCTTTGATAAAGAAAATTTTGAAGTATGGCTGATTAAATAAGATGTACATTTGTGGATGATTTGAAGTACCATTTTCTTTTCAACCACTTTTAAGTTCTTTTAGTTACTTCCCAGTAATACCTCTACAGACAGAGTTAAAAGAAAGTTACATTTTAAAAGATTTGTGACCAACTAAAGCCGGCTTCCATGGGACAATGTAGAGAGCTTCTGGATCCTATCCCCAGTGCCAGGGAAAAAGCACAAACATACATGTGTGTGTGCGCGCACACACTCACACTAAGTTCTTTATGAAAATTGACCAGTTTCTGACTTTTATGTCCATTTTTCTGTGGCCTGAAAGCATTGTAAAGTATTTGTTGATTACTTTATAATTTTGATATTCTGACAAATACTCTTCAGGTTTTATGTCCAGAAAAAGCTAGCTCTGCAGTTCTAAAAGTTAGTTTTGACTTGTTCTTGGCTTTCTTTGTAGGGTCTGTATTAGATACCAATTGATTGACTTGAATGAAATTCTGATGGGGTTCTATAGTAGAAGACCCATTTAACATTTCTAGATCATGGGCTGGGGATTTAGCTCTGTGGCATAAGTGCCTGCCTGGCAAGTGTGACGTTATGAGTTCAATCCCTGAGACCGCAAAAAAAAAAAAAATTAATGGCATGGGCAGCTATTTTAAATATAACAAAATATATAATTGCAGCCATTGAGGATGTCCAATTATCTTGTTTAGAAACCCTGTATGGCTTTCATTGTTTGTTTTGATTGATTTTACTCTATTCTGTATGGTTTGATTGTAATATGTCTGAAGGTATAGGCAACTATTCTGAAGATAACATATTATGGTAGCCAATGCTGTTTTGCTAATATCTTGAAATTCTGTATTGCTTACATTGTTCTACTTTGTTTGTTTTGTTTTATTATGTTTTGCTTTGTTTTTACTGTTTTAGTTTGTTGTATTTTGTTTGATTTTACTTATCCCTGACGGTATAGGCAGGTATATTGTAGATAACAAGAGGCA
This sequence comes from Cuniculus paca, assembly GCA_004365215.1. Classification (NCBI taxonomy): domain Eukaryota; kingdom Metazoa; phylum Chordata; class Mammalia; order Rodentia; family Cuniculidae; genus Cuniculus; species Cuniculus paca. The sequence continues at coordinate 38,256 of RJWT010000388.1, forward strand.
TTATGGTGGCCTTATCGATTACTTTTTACCCTGTTTAAAAGTCATGTACCATGTTCATTGCTTTGTTTTGATTGACTTTACTCTGTTTTGTTTTGTTTGGTTGTATTCTTTTAAAAATAAAAAAAAAACATTTCTAGATCATGAAAATATAATTCGTAGAAAGTTCACATGTAATATTGTGTAAGAATTACACATTGAATCTAATAGTCCTATAAATGGGTAGGGAAAGATCCTATTTTGAGTGGTTTTTTGTTTGTTCTTTTGGTACTGGGGATTGAACTCACAACCTTGTGCTTGCCATGTTGAGTGTTTTATTTACAGTTTCTATTGTGAATAAATTTTTAATGAAGGTGATTTAGAATTGTTTGCAAATTCCAAGTTAGTTGTCTGTATTGTATTAATTGTCCTGTAGATGGCGTTGTGATAGCTTGTCCATTCACATTTTTGCTTTCCATAAAGACCTACTATTGTTTCATTTTTAGGATCTTTTCATTTGTTAGTGATTACTTAAGCAATTAATCAAACTAGACCAGATAATGTAGCACTCTGCATATAACTGTTGAAACTTTGGGTAACAAATACTTTTTCCTGAATTAATAGCCATAATTTCGATCTTTAAGGATTCTAACTGCAGTTAGCGTGGAATATTGTTGAATTGAAAGTAGATATAATTACCTATAAATTTTAATAAAAATTTCAAGGTCTTTATAATGCTTCATTTTTATAAGTTTTGTGTAAGTTCATGTAGTGTTTAGGTATTACAAAATTTTTTAAAAATTATTTGGTAGCATTAAGTATGGTGGTTAAGAGTATATGTTGAGAGTGGATATGAGTTCATATCTTGACTCTGATCCTTATTAGTTGTGTAAATTTATGCAGATTACTTAATCTCTTTGTAAAGGCTTTCATTTTACAACAGTTTGCAAAGTTGATTAAGGAGGGATACTCAGTTGTCTAATGTATCATTGTATCTGTATTGTCCAGCACCCAGTATACTCAGTATGTTTTTGCTAAGATGAATGCCTGCTTTGCAAGATTGCCATGAAACTTAAATTGTATGACTGTATAGAGGTAGTTATGTATATGGTGAGCATTAGCTGTTCTTATTATCAATAGTAATAAAAAATTCCCACTCTAGCTAATAGCTGAATTAGATTTCTCCTTAGACTTTTATCCTCTCATATTCTTCAAAATTTCTTTGCCTCATCCCTGCCTCAGATGTTTTCATTTTGGTTTAATTTTCTGATATTTGTTGAAGCCTTCCATCAAAGACCTTTTTCTTTTTTATATCTATTATATCAGTATCTTTGTCAGTGTAATTTTATCTTATATTTTTAATATCGAATTAAGAGATAATAACTGCACATTTTAAAGAACAGTATTTTACAATGCTGTAAAACAGTTACTTTGACCACTTTTGCAGATATTTCACAAATGTGAAGTGGGGAGGTTGATAACTGTCTGATAAAAATCTAGTGGAGATTAATATTTTTATAATTAATCTAGTAGAATGCCTACCATATGGAAGGGTACGTAACAAATGATGCTACTTATTAATAGTGTTGATACAAATATTTCAAAACATGATTTTTCTGCTATATCAATGTGTATCTTAAAACCATTAATGATATTTACTGGGAGTATTCACTGATTTTGTATACATTTATCTCATTAGTCTTTAAAATAATGGAGTTGGATACTATTATTCTTTTTTTTATAATCTTTATTTTAAAGAGAATAAAAGCAAGCAAAATAAAACAGAATAAAGCCAATCAAAAGAAACACAGGATTTCAAAACAAGGTAATAGGGAATCAACAGTGGTTACCATAATGCCTCTTGGGGGAGGGACACTGGCTCTTCTTGTCTCTCAGCCCGTGTGTCGGAAGGAGCTGGCATCTGGTTCTCCTCCCAGCAGCCTGTGCATGGTGCCAACTCATAGGAAGGGCTTGGCTTCTTTTTGGCCTGTTGTTCTCCTTCCCCACAGTCTGTGAATGGCGCCGACTCACAGTAAAAGGCTGGCATTTGGCTGTCCTCCCAGCAGGCTGCACATGGTGCTGATTCACAGGAAGGGCTTGGCTTCTTGTTGGTTGTTGTTCTTCTCCCCCACAGTCTGTGAATGGCATCAACTCACAGGAAAGGGCTGGCATCTCTATTATCCTTACTTTAAAAAAAAAATAAACTTACTTTTCTTGGCCACCTAGAGTAATAGGCTGAAGTTTTTATCTGTATACAAGAAGAGTAACTTACAGATACGCAATACTGAGTTGAGATCATTTAGTCAATTAAATAATGTCATTAAGCCATGTGTGCTGCTGTGGACTTGTTTAGTAAGATAGCTGTTCAGCTTTGTTGGAAAAAAAGATATTTTACTGTTTTTCTCATTTCTTAATATATGTTTGCAATACATAATAATTACATTCATCTTGAGGACTTGATACATACACATGTTGCATCTTGATCAGTTTTACTCCCCCTCCCCAACCCTGCAGTTTGCAAAGAAAATATTTTTATGTATTCGATACAAGCAAAAATTTTTATGAACCAAATAACAAAATATGTAAAACCAGAAATATTTGAAATGTAAATTTAACCTGACAAGGTACAGTCATATATGCAACATTTTCAGTACTAAATGGAGCTAGTAGACAAAACAGAGAGATTGAATAGAATAGTGGTTAACAAACTGAATAAAGAGATTTATATGTAAGTTCAAGTAAAGAATATTTTTTTCTTTAAGTGGAAGTCTTCCCTTTTGTCTATGGGGCAAAGTTCAAATTTGCTATGTTTTAGTTCATTCCTTTTTGTATGATAGTAAAAAGTAGCTTTTCTCCTTTCAAGTATTTATTGTTGCCTGTCAAGTGCCATGTTTCATTGAAATATTTTAATGAACAAGACATAGCCACTTTCTGTCCTAGAACTTGGAAATGTATCCATTTTCTGCCCTAGAACTTGAAGTCCAGGGAAGGAAGTAGTTAAACAAATCATAGTAGTTAAAACAAATAGTTACAGAAATGGTTATCTCACTATAGTTATAAGAAGTGCTCCTGGGAAGAACTGCTGAGAATATGATTAACAAGAAATTTAATATAGTCAATGAAAACTTATAGAATGTCTTCCTGACAGTGACCAGAGTAGGAATAAGCCAGTTTGATGGATTTGAGGAGGATTGTCTTTTTTTTTTTTTTTTTTTTTTTTTTGCGGCACCGGGAATTGAACTCACAACCTTGCACTTGCCAGGCAGGCACTTAGGCCACTGAGCTAGATCCCCAGCCCTGGTGTTTATGAGACAGGGTCTCACTATGCTGTTCAGGCTGGCCTTGAGCTCACTTTATAGCCCAGGCTGGTCTCAAACTTACAACAATCCACCTGTCTCAGCCTCCCGAGTGCTGGAATTACAGGTGTGAGCCACCATGCCCAGCTGGATTGATTGTCTTTTTGAGATAGGGTTTTACAGTGCAGTTCAGGCTGGCCTTGAGCTCACTGTGTGGCCCATGCTGGTCTCAAACTTAGAGCGAATCTGTTTGCCTCAGCCTCCTGAGTACTGGGATTACAGGAGTGCACCACCATGTCTGGCATACACTCAGCTTTTACGGTGAAAGGTTATAAAAGTAGGGAGGCAGAAAAAAGATTCTATGACACTAAAAGAAAGCCAGTATATTTGCATTTTATCAGGAGAGAAGAAAAAGAATAGGTTGTGTAGGTAAGAACCTGAGGAAGGAGTCAAGAAATCAATAAAAAATCAAAACAATTTAGATTCCTTGAACTAATACTCTTACCGTTATCAATTGAAGAAGCTGCATTCTTTTCAAAGGTTACAAATTGATGCTTTATAGTCCAAGTCCATCCTACATACTTGTTTTGCTCACCTATACTGAAGAAAGACAAAGGGAGGGAGAAAAGGAGGGAAGAAAAATGAGGAAAAAGGTGAGGGAAGAACGAAAGAAGGGACAATCTAAAGTCAAGAAACCATATTAAAGAGTAGATGGAGGTAGGGCAAGTTTTCAGGTTGTCTTGGCCATATGACCTACCTGCATGTACCTACTGTCAAGTGGAGCTGCTGCCTTAGGCATTCTCCAGATATATACTTCCCTCCCTTTATTTATATTCACCCTTGCTTTTACTCATTCAGAATGATTTTGTGGAAGCAGAGTGCAGTGTGCACACCTGTAATCTCAGCACTTGGGAAGCTGAGGCAGGAGGATTGCCTCAAGTTCAAGGCCAGACTGAAATATATAGTGAGATCACGTCCCCACCTCAAAAAAAAAAAAAAGGCAGAGTGATTTGGTTGTCATTGTGGGTATTTGAACTACCAACTCCTACTTTAATTTGTATATATATAATTGTGAACCCTAAACACAGTTAACTCAAGGAAGAAGCTTTTCTTCATTAGACAGTCCTGTTTTGATAGAAAATTAGGAAAATCCTTTCTCAAAAGCCAGTTTGGTTGTTCAGCATTTATGTGTGTGGTAAAATACTTAGCAGGTCAACAGTTCAATTCAACATGACGTTTACTTACCATGTAAAACATCTGGCATGTAGTAGGCACTGGGAATATAAAAATAAATGATAATGCCTTTGTCATTAAGGAGTACATAATGTAATGTGAAACCTGGAATGTTATAAATAATTACAATTTTTTAAAATTTCAAAACACATCAATCGGGGGCAACAATGGTATATACATTGCACGTTGCCATCCCCAAATCATTCATCCAGAGCACAAGACATCTGCATTCAATTGTCCGAACAATGCTGGCACAAATCTTTCTCTTCAGTGAACTAGTTGCAGTTTGTTATAACTGCAGAAACACAAGTACAGTTAGATATAAAGGTAGCGTGAGATTTGTTAAATAAATTCAAATTTCAGGAGAATAGGTCGAGCAATGCTTACCCAGGCTGGGCTCAAACTTGACAATTCTCTTTCTTGCGTGGACCTCCCAGAGTGCGGGGATTATGTATGTGCCACAATACCCTGCCCAAGAAATGGTTTTAAAGATAGAGCAGAATGATCAATTTGGAGACCACTTCTATAATTAATGTTGCCCATAGAAATCTGTATAGAGATCTATAGGTAATTGCCTATATGATATAAACCAAAGTAAAAATTACCTAAAAGATTGTATTATTAACAATGCTGTTTTCTATTGTACAGGCAGAAGTAATATGTTGGAGGCAGGTGGCTAGGCCATGAAGGGAGAGACAGTCTAAAAATCAGTGGTTTCGGCTTTAAGAACTTTATCAATGATTCCGTCCTTTCGCTTTCCTGTCACTAGTTGTAACTGTCTTGAGTTTTTCAATTTTACAACTACTTATGGTCTTCTGAGTGAAGTTAGTTCCAAATATTATTGCAACTAGTCTTTTCCAGTTTCTAGTCTTTGGATACCTATCTTGACCAGTCCTATTTCTTTCCACTTTTACTCTTGTCTGTTTCGTGTTTTGAAATCATTCAAGAAGATGAACTTTTTGTAAGTTCTTAAACAATAGAAAAAAGCTTTTTGAAAGATGGTTGAGCATATCCTCAGTTGGCCACGATCACCCCCAAGGGGGTGAATGAAAATTAGTGATGTTGGGGTAAAAATTTAAACAATATTGAAACAATGGCTTAAGGAGTATCACTAATTAGTAGGTAGGTAGCCTGTTAAGTCTCATCATCTGAGAACACTAGTGTAGAAAAAGTGACTATGTGCTTATTTGTGATAAGAAAACAAATTCACTTAGGAGAAAGCTAACATCTGGAAAGAATTGAACAGCAAAAACTGAATTTAGGAAGCAAGATATAAATTTATATTGGATTTCACTTATTCTTAGAAGGTAACGCAAAGGTAGTATAAACTTCTACCACTTTCTTTCAATAAAATCATTCAGTGAGAGAGAAAGCAGAAGTCAGAAGACTGGGAAACTTTGCAACTGACTTCAAGATGTGATTGCGAGCACTTCATTTCATCTCTACTTCCTCTTATAATGTAAAACAAAGGGACTACACTAGATTATTTTTAAGATACCCTCATCTTTAGTAACAGTGTGTCTAATTAATAATTATAGGAGTCTAGTACTCCCTTCTCTTAGGCATATAATAAATGTGTGTATTCTTTTCTATTTAAAAAAAGAGTGAAGCTGGGCGTGGTGGCACACTCCTGTAATCCCAGCACTTGGGAGGCTGAGGCAGGAGGATCGTTGCAAGTTCGAGACCAGCTTGGGCTACAAAGTGAGCCCAAGGCCAGCCTGAACTGCATAGCAAGACACTGTCTCAAAAAGACAAAACAAAACAAAACAAAAAAAAAAAACTAAAAGAGAGAGTAAATCATTTATATTGACTATAACTGTCATCCTGGGATAACTGAAACAGTCTTTTAACAACATGTAGTTGACAGTATGTAAGCTTGTTTAAATAACTGGCCGGGTTTCTGATTCCTCATGAGAAGTTTTAGTCAAGAGCAAGTTAGTGCTCATTAATGCAAATCATACTGTTTGCTTTTGAATTCACAGAAATTGTTATAATGTGACTAAATTAATTCTTAGGTTAATATGGTTATATTTTTAAGAAAAAAATGAATCTAAGGAAAACTGTTTAGAACTAACTAAAGGTAAACATCTCCAAATGATATTATATTTTACATTTTTGAGATACAATTTAAGTTTGTCTGTTGGTAAGTGTCTTAGTTATTTTCTTGTTCCTGAAACAAAATACCTAACACCCAAAGTTAAAGAAGCAAAAATTTATTTCAGCTCACAGTTTATAGGGGTTTCAGTTCATAATTGACTGACTCCAAGACCAGGGTGACATGATAGAGGGGCATCACAGAGGAGAAATAGTTCATGACAGGCAGTAAGGCAGCAAAAGTAGTAAGCAGCAGCAACCACAGCAGCCCTCTTTCTGTCCCTTGTATTCTGTCTGGGCTACACGCCCTTAAGGGGTGCAGGGTAGCACTCACATCCATGGTGGGTCTTCACATTCGCCATAACCAGAACTATGCCAAGCCAATCAGTGGACTAATTAGTAATCACACACCCTAAGTCCCAGCATCATACACTCTAGATCCAGCCACCTCTAAAAAGCCTCACTTGTGACTGGCTTTGGGGAGACATCTAGACACAAGTCCTAACAGTAAGTACACAGTAAGTTGGATGGTTTTCATTTTTATACTTTTCTGTTACACCATCAATTTTCTTCAGGCCTATTGTGGAGTCAGATTCCAACTCCAGTGATCAATTCCAGCAGCTGTTCATCTTATTCTTTTATGAATCTTTCTGGATATTTTATCTAAAAGAAATCATACTATATTTGTGTAAGGCTTCTTTCACTTGGCATGTTTTGAGGTTCACCCATGGCATAGCTTGTATCACATTTTGGTTTTTTTTAATGCTGCTTGGCATTTCATTGCTGTGACATGCCATTGTATTCATATACTAACTGATATATATATGATCTAGTTTTTACTATTGTAGTCTTTGATCCATTTGAATAAATTTTGGGGTATGGTCTGAGATAATGGTCTTAAGTTCATTCATATGTGTAAACCTTTTGACAAAACTATTCTTTCTGCCACTGAATTTCCTTTCCATCTTTATGAAAAATCAATCAAACATAAACATAGGAATTTATTTATGGATTCTAAATTCTCTTCACTGATCTATACTTATTTTGGATCATTTTGGCTTTTCAGTTTAACCAAATAAAGCCTATGCAAATTTTGAAGGACCCAAAGTATAAATAATTTAAAGAGCAAGATACAAGATAGTTAATAGGAAACAGGGAGATAGCTCTTTTGCACATGGGAAGTCCTGAGTTTTGTTATGTGCATTTCAAAGTTACTTACCAAGAGATAGAGGGAATGGAGGGCAAAGGAAAGGTAAAAGAATTAAGATGTGTTGTGTACTAACTCCTCATGAGAAATGTGATCATTATGTATTGCAAACATACACTAACAACAAAAAAATACAAAACCCCAAATCTAGAACCTGTCTCATCCCAAGCATTGCAACTAAGGGATATCCAGTGTGTATAGACATTTCAGGCTATTCATTTGCTCTGTCTAGCAGCATTCCATGAAGTTTGGCATACTGTGTTGTAATTTTCACTCAGTTCAGAATATTTAATTTCTCTTACAATTTCCTTCTTGACACAGATTTTCCCAGATTTCTTTTCCTTCTAGATTTCAATTCATTCTGTCATTGTGAAGGAACATTCTTTTTATAATTCAGCAGTAAATTTGCTGAGATTTACTTTGTGACCCAACAGATGGTGAATTTTAGAGAATGTTTCTGTTTGCTTAAAAGAAAAGTATACGCTGAACAATTGTTGGAGAGTTCTATAAATGCAAGTTAAAAGTTCGTTAATAGTGTTGTATAAGTCTTTTATATCGTTGATTTTCTCTTGTTCTGTTCCATCATTTTTGTCAGTTTTTGCTTCATGTATTAGCCAGTTCTGTTGTTAAATATGAGTGCTTTTATAAATACCATGTCTCCCTAATGTGTTGATTCTTTAGTTATTAAGAAATAGCCCCTCTTTGTCTTTTGTACTATTTATCTTAAAGTCTGTTTCATGGGCTATTAATATAGCCATCTTAGCTTTCATGTTGTTTGTGTAAAATATCATTTCTGTTCACTTACTTTTAATCTATTTGTATCTTGGAAACTAAAATATGTCTTTTGTAGAAGTACATGCTGTACTTGAGTCTTGCTGTTTTATCCAATATATGATAGCCTGCCTTTTTGTGGCATAGTCTGTTCTTACTTAATGTGATTATTGACAGGATCATGTTTACTCTTGCTATTCTTTTATGTCTTTTGGATTAAATATACTTTTAATGTACCATTCAAATGCCTCTATAAATTATTTTAAAACATGTTTAGAGGTTTTTTTTCTTAGAGATTGCTATAAAGAATACAGTGTACATTCTAATTTACCATACTCTACTTTTTTTTTGTACTGGGAATTGAACTCAGGACTTTGCACTTGCCAGGTAGGCGCTGTGCTGCTGGACTATATCCCTGGCCTCCCATAATCTACTTTTATAGTTAAATTTTTATTCCAATATAGTGGTGGGGAGAAAAGGCTCCTGTAATAAAGGTTAAAGTAGATTTGTTCCAAATGTTAGTACTGAGTTTTAAAACGTATTGTTTTCTAAGTAATCACAAACTTTTATACCTTGATAATTCTGTCTATTTTATATTTCTAAACTATGATACATTGTTAGTTCTAGTGAAGTTTTTTAGTAGTTAACTATTTGTGTCAGTGTTTAGTAGAATTTATAACTAGTCATACTGAGTTTTGTTATGTGCATTTCAAAGTTACTTACAATAAACTCCTAGTTTTCTCATTGCTCCAGCTGCAGTAATGGTTTTTCTCACAAGGTTTATAGCTGTATGTCATTTTTGTTCTATTAAAATTCTGATTCTATCAGAAACAGGGAAACAGGGGAAAGGAATGGGATAAAAAAGAATTAAAATATGTACACGATCCAACTCATGATTAATGTAACCATTATATACTATAAAATTGTACTAATAAAAATTAAAATTTTAAAAATTCTATTTGGTTAAAAATTATAATATTAAAGATTATAATATTAAATTTGATATATTTCTCTAGTGGTTATTCAGAGGTTATTTACGCATTGGTGATTTCGAATCAAACTGTAATAGACATTTTTCCTGTTTTGGCTTTTGTTTTAGAGTAACAAGAATTTGGTCATGGACTAGGAGAGTAGCTCAGAGGTAGAATACTTGACTACCATCGACAAAGCCCTGGGTTCTGTCCCCAGTATGACCCCTTCAAAAACACTGGTGTTATTTTTGGGGAAAAAGGGAGAAGAAATGTAAATTAGGATCCACAAAATGATGGAAGTTTGTGTTTAATGTCAACTCAGCAGTAGTTTTATAAAGAATATAGTAATTAAATCTGTGGCTCAACAGATTTCTAATTATGCTTTTCACAGAGAGTAGTAAAAATTACTAGATGCCATATAGTTCACTGTAAATAAGATATCAACTGGCTCTACTATTTAGTCTCCCATACTTCCTCATCAACTATATGTATGTGTTTTTATAAATAAGTTACTAATATTATTGGCTTTTTATGGAACTGTTTTGAATTTTATCCAAGATTCTTCTAGGGATTTTAAATTTCCAGTCTTCTTAAAAGTACAACTCTCATTTTTCTATCCTTTGGGTATTAAAGGTGGACGGGAGTAATTTCTTGAGTTTATGTGATAGGTTTCTGTTAAAATATGTATTTTTTTTCCAGTAAAAACAGACAGGCTGCTAATATAAACTTAGCATGTGAAAATAATGATCTTAAGATCACTTGATTTATGTTCATGTATGGCTTTCCAATGTCATTATCATCTATATATAAACTTGTTTAGCCTTCAGATTTCAAACTCTTTAACCTAGTGTTTGATTGCATACAGCTTTGAGTTTTTAAAATAGTACATGCTCAGGTGGTTTCTCAGCTGTTTATGTTTCAGTTTAACCTCATAATCACATGACCGCTAATAGGCATTATAGGAAATGTGCTACCATATATGCTAGGTATTATAGGAAATTTCTTTAAATGAATGTCATTTTCTCTTAAAAGTTGAGATGTGATTTTGCATTTAAGGTGCCAATGAAATGAATAGAAAAATACAGTAACTAAAAATATAACAAAGTATGGGCAGATGATTTGTGTGTGTGTAATATAGGAAGTCACCAAAGGTAAAGGTTGTAATATAAAATATTAATAGAGGAAAGTTTCAAGGAAGCAGTAGAGCTTGAAGGATGACGAGTAAAATAATGATAGGACTGAAGGATTTTTAAAATGTGTTTAGGTATAGAGAGAATAATAGCAATATAAGAAAATTTGTTCTAATAATGTGCATACTTGTAATTCCAGCTATTTGGGAGGCTGAGGCAGAAGGATTACACATTTAAGGCCAGCCTGGACAACTTAGTGAGACCCTGTCTCAAAATTTTAAAAAGTTAGAGGGGTTGAGGGTATAACTTAGTGGTAGAACACTTTCGTAACCTGAGTTCAGTTCCCATCACCAGAAAAAAAAAAGTCATTGGGCAGGGGGAGGGAAAAAATGTTGAGGGTAACATGTTTTGAGAAGAGTCAACAGACCAACCTGTCAAAAAAAGGGAGTTTTATGTTGGAGTAAGAGGAAATATTGAGTTGTATAAATTACAGAGGACATCGGGTAGAGGATAAAGGCTTTGGAACTAAATTTGTAGGTGTTATATTTTTGAAGTTAATTGTGCAAGTAAAAAAAAAAAACAGTTGTTTAATGGTGAGTCATTTAGTAGCTGTAGAGATAGCTAGAAATAGAGAAGTTTTGAAGTTTTAGAAGAATAATTAATAGTTACAGTAATTGAGGTATCAGAGAGTGAGTTTTAAATTAGGATTAGAGCAGTAAAGTAGGAAAAGAAGAATTGTTTAATCATAGAGAAGAGGACAGAGATTAAGAAGTTTATACCTGAAAAATCTGAATTACTGATGAACAGGAACAGTGATAGAAATTATGACACTGCCAAAAGTTAAATTTTAGGAATGCTTGTACTAATAATACTTCAAGGGAAATGATTATCAAGTATATTGACAGATTTACCATATTAGTATTACAAGAATTTATAGTAGTAACAAAGAATCAGAATGAATTCCTATTTTTCTACATAGTGAAGCTTTGGAGGTGTTCAAAAGCCATGAAAATTTTTTGTTTAAGTGTAAGTATGCCCCAGTCAGTATGCAGAGCTGCAGAATAGCCAAAGATAATGAAGCATTGGAGAAACTGAAATCAGTCAATCATTAAAGGTGCAAGAGAGGAGTCACAGAAGCAAAAAAAGTAAAGAGTTGCAGGCTAGCACTTATTCACAAGCATCTAAGGTTGCTGTGGTCTCTCTTCACTCCAAATCCCTATTTTCCTCAGAGGTCAATCATAATCACTTCTTTGTTCTTGCAGTTTGGATCTCAGAAGTCTTCCAAAAACTCTTGTGTTGAAAGCTTTGTCCTTGGCTAGTGGCTTTTTTAGGAGGTGTTTTTTACTTTTTTTTCCCTTTCCTGGAAACCTCCAAACTCTCCTTCCCCATCTTTAATTTGAGCTGATGAACTAGCTTCCTGTTTCAGTGACAGTAATGAGGCAATCAGAAGTTTTTCAAGCAGCTAGCATCAGTTATCATCACATAGCAATCTGTCTACCTGTCTGTGTCTATACCCAGAAATACTGACTTTCTCTAGGGGTAGATGAGTTATCCAGGTTCCTAAAGCCAGCCCATCTGTTTGTGAGATCACACTTCCCTGACTAAACTTAACGATACTTGTAATTGTGCCCTTACCTGTGTCATCACTTCTTTTCTCTTTGCTTGATCACTCACTTTCATGAGCATACAAACTTGATTTTTTTTCTCCCCTTTTAAACAAACTGGAAAACTTTCTCTTGTCTGCTTTCCTGCTTACATGTTCTGAATATATTCACTGACTTATTCTCTCTTCGCTTCCTTCTTAAGCAAACCTGTAAGAGATGGACAAAAAAATACAATGAATGTTTAAATTTAAAACTTCACTGTATATTTTGTTTACAACAGGTGGATCAGACATTTATGCAACTTATGTCAAATAAAATCATTACAGTGTGTCCTCCACCCTGTTCAGCATATCTGGCACTGTGAGACTTCATAATGACCATAAATGGTAAACATTTTGAAATCAATTCAGGACACTGAGGCAGCCACAACTATTCAACTAAAGACACTTACACAAAGAATTTCCAGTACTCTGAAAAAGTGGCAAGATCGGTGGGATAAGTATATTTGAAACGGGAGGGTTTTTGAGGGTGTTGGTGTCAGTGTTTCTTTTATCGTAAAACTTTTTTTAATTTACACATTTTGCTGTAATTTGTTACTATACCTCATATCCTACTGCTTTCCAAAGGAGTCTTCTTGGGGTCACCAGTGACTCCTTGCAAGTCCAGTGGTCTGATCTTAGTAGTAAACTGGTGACTCCTTTGATTTTTGAAGATTCATGAGTTGGTGTCCAGGATACCATATTGTATTAGAATTGTATCAACACACTGCTAACACAAAGTGCACTACACAAATTTCAAATTTTTAAATTATTTTTGCCCTTAGAATGTATCATAGTATATCAGTTTACTAGAGCCACTGTAACAAATTGCCACAAACTTGACAGTATACAAAAGCAGTATATACTTTATTTTTACATGGCCTTCTTTGCGTGTCTGTCTGTCTGTCTGTCTCTCTCTCTCTCTCTCTCATCTTATTTATTAGATTTAGGGCCTGTCCTACATCCAGGATGAGCTCATCTAAATATCCTCTATGACATTTGCGAAGACTCTGCTACCATAATAGGTCATATTCATAGATTCACATTAGATTTATTTAGGAGACAGGGGCTCATATTTCAGCTTACTATACCCAGAAATTTTATAGAGTGCTGTTGTCAAAGTTATTAGAATTTTTTTCTGTGTTACTAGGTTATTATTTGATATACAGTTAGGTTCATTTGTTGCAACTTATGTTCAGTTTTAGCGTTTACTTTTTATTTATTACTCAATGTTGACTTTTGAGTATATATAAAATACATGATTCAAAAGTCAAAATTTTGTTAAGGTGTACAGCGAAGTCTAACTACCATCTGTTGCTAACTTCATGCTAAGCATTTATTTCATTGATTCCAAATTTATCCTCTCCAATTTTTGTGATTACCTGCATAAATTTTTAATTCTCCTTCATTAGAGAAAATGTTGTACTGTGTATATACATTTTAGGTACCTTGCTTTTTTCACTGGAAACTCATTACTGGTCTTTTTCATTCTTTTTAACTGCTGCATAATACTCTACTATATGGATACATCAGTTTATTCAGTCATTTATACTTAGGCATTACACTGTTTATAATGTTTTTCTTTTACAAATAATGCTGTAATTAATAACCTGTGCATATATTGTTGCATATTTATGAAAGGTAAATTCCTGGAAGTGAAATTGCTTAGCAAATACAAATATATTTTGTTTAAAGTTATTCAGTTCCATTTTACTTTCTAACCAGCAATGTATGAGAGTTCTTGTTTTTCTAATCTCAACAAGAGTGTCTTTAAGATGTCTCACTTATCAGATTGGCCAAAATTCAGAAGCTCACATAGTTTTAATTTGTATGTCTCATATTGAGTGAGATTGAGCATCTCTTTATGTGTAAGAGCAAATTTTAGAATTTCTTTAAAAATTTGAGTGATAAATTGATTTTTGGTCCTGGGTCCATTTTTTACTAACTTTTATATTTTTGGGCAGTTCGTTTAAATTTGTTTTGTCTTGTTTCGTTTACTTTTGTGTCTTTAAAGGAAAGATAATGAAACTCAGTGTATTTTTAAAATTAACAGTGTATGGCACATAGTGAATACAAATTCCTCTCTTCCTGCACCTCTGAATTTGGCCTTATGGTTCCTTTAAGCAGCTGGGTAAATTTGTTCATACGTAAGCTTTTCTTTCTGCAAAGGAGAACTTTCAGTGTGTTGAACTATATGGGCATTACAAAATATTGCCCAGAGTAAGATGTTTTATCAACCTTTTGGCTTTCGGTTTCTGACATTTCAGCGTATAGCATTTATCTGTAGTTAGTAGCACTGGTTTTTAAGTCATAATCCACTTACTTGTTCATGTATTAGAGCAGAATAAGACTTATTTTGAAGAAGAGTCTAACCTGCCTGAGAGATCTGTTGAGAAGTGGGACATATTTTGAATATATTTCTGAGGCTTCATAACATTATGTCCTCATTCTTCCTATTCTTGATTGATTGATAAAGTATATTTCTGTCCTTAATAATACCAAATGTTTACATTCACCTGTGTACTCAGCTGTCTGCATGTTTCAAAAGCCTAAATGTGAGAAAATGTGTTAGTTAAACACTGTGACTGGGCAGCATTCTTTTCTTTCCTCTGATTGTTCTAAATTGTGTTCTTCAATGAATCATACCATCAGAGATCTGCATGCCTGCCTTGCGTTATTTGGGCCCTTCATAGCTTCATGTTTAATGAATTGTGGTTTTAGAATGTGACTGTGGTGGCGGGGGGTGGGGGGAACACAAAAGAAAAAGAAAAAAGCAACTCCCCCAGAACTTTGGTTTTTCTAGAGGTGCTATCAAGGACATACTCCATTATCCAGTCACCTTTATGAGGACTTACTGGTGAAATTTCTCTCACCTTACAGCATCTTGGCAAAGGAATACTATACATACTTCTGAACAACCATTGCTTCTCTTTTGTTATAGACAGGTTATTTTCTTTGCC